>CAUYON010124060.1:0-19250 GCA_963573935.1 Arctocebus calabarensis | reverse complement strand
TTTACAATTATATTTTTGATGGATCAGACCATCTTACTGAGCTAGATGATCATTGCCTATTGGTACTTACGAAGTCAAACAATGGCCACTGACAATTCAAAACAATTTGGTTTCCTACTCAGTTTTAGCATTCAGATACAGACATGGCTTTTGAAGGGTAGAAAAGATATCATCCATTCTCTTGAGTCCAAATTTAAGTAGAGTAAGGCTACATTATGGGAAAAATGATTAATCATTTATTGTTCACTTGTGGGATAAAAATAAAATGTAAACATTTCATTATCTGTAGGCACAAAATCATCTTTATGAAAATTAAAAAAAATTCTTTTGAAAGAATCAAAACATAGTATGTTTCATGGAATCTTATATGTCTGATGGCTAATTGGATGTTTAGGATACCATATTCTAACTCTAGGTTATGAGGTTATGAGCCATATAAGAAACTCATTTAGTATATAATCATGGGCTTTTTATCAGTGTCAACATCTTAAGATAGATTTATTTTTTCTTAATATTTGTCTAGAGAATAGGGAGGGGAGGTAACAAAAACTATTCGTGTTATTTATATGAGACATACCCGTTTTCAGTATCTGTATTTAAAACACTTGATACTATCTGTATAGAGGATGGTCTATGTTGCAGAAATAATTTAGACAGTAAAAAACCTGAAGTACAACAGAGACTGTGCTAGAGAAGATGGCAGTAAATACATTAAGAAGGGGAAGAGCAAAGGGAGAAAAGGGTAGGTGGGGTGGTGCCTGTGGTTCATTGAGTAGGGCGCTGGCCCCATATACCGAAGGTGGCGGGTTCAAACCCAGCCTCGGCCAAACTGCAAAACAGAAAACTAGCCGGGCGTTGTGGCGGGCGCCTGTAGTCCCAGCTACTTGGGAGGCTGAGGCCCAAGAGTTGGAGGTTGCTGTGAGCTATGACACCACGGCACTTTACCAAGGGCAATAAAGTGAGACTCTGTCTTTACAAAAAATAATAATAATAATAATAAATAAATAAACTAAAAAAAGAGATAACACTGAATTAAACTCTCTTGCTCAAGCAAAAAAAAAAGAAAAGAAGTTGCAGACATCCTAACATATTCACCCCTACCTAAGTCAGGGCACATCTCCTAACTCTAAGGCCCTTCTCCACACACTCACAACAGCGTGTTACAGCAAAGACGTGTAATATGGACTCAGTGCTATCACCTGGAATACAATTGCTAACATTCCCAAAAATATCTTTTATGACTGTTTTCTGATTAAGGATCAAATGAAATGAAGGCTCGTACACTGCCTTTGGTTGTGTCTTTTTAAAATATAGAACAGCTCCCTTGTCATTTTGGTTGGTTTGTTGGCTTTTCATGATTTTGACCTTTTTTTTTTCTCTTTTAACCATCTAGGCCCATTGTCTCATAGGAGGTTTAAGCTCAGATGAAAGCCGAGCTGCTGTGGTTCAATCCAGGGATGTGGTGAGAGGGAGCTGGACCCCTCTGGAGCCCCCCGAGGCCTGCAGCTCCTCCAGGTTGCGCCCTCACGCCCGAGGTAAACCGTGTGTGAGTCGCTGCTGGGCCAGGCCGCCTGCGGGAGGCTCTGCCCTGCTCCACTGGCAAGCCTGGGTCTCTGGCACAGTATTACCCTTCTCTAGTTTTGTAAATTTTAAAAATTTTCATGAATTCGTTTTAAAGCTTATTTTTATTGTTATTTCTTTGTTAACGACTGCCACTGTGAAAACTTAGATTTCTGATGAGTTTGGATTTTCTTTTTCTCTTTTGAGATAGGGTCTGGCTCTGTTCCTGGTGGCACCACAGCTCACAGCCACCTCGAACTCCTGGGCTCAAGTGATTCTCTTGCCTCAGCCTCCCGAGTAGCTGGGACTACGGGCGCCCGCCAGAATGCCCAGCTAGTTTTTGTATTTTTAGTAGAGACAGGGTCTTGATTTTGCTCAGGCTGGTCTAGACTCCTGAGCTCCAGGGATCTACCTGCCTCGGCCTCCCAGAGTGCTAGGATTTTAGGCAGAGCCTCTGCACCGGCCAGGGTTTGCTACTCCTTAAATATACAGTCTGTTTCTTCCTGTGGCTGCACGCAGCCTCAGACGCTCCCCTGCTTTCTCCTTTCACTGGGCTGGGTCTTTCCAGAGCCCCGTATAAAATGTCACCTCCCGAAACGCAGCCTTTCTGCCCACCCGATCTGAAGCAGTCATCCAATCCCTCTCTAGCCCATCTCCCCATTTTAAGTATCCACAATAGGGCCCAGAGGCCGTGTTTTAACCTGTCTTTGCCATCCATTCCTCACTAGACCAAGAGCTTCTTGAGCACTGGGACCCTGCCTGGCCCGCGCAGAGCTGTACCTGTTCCTGGCATATGTTCAAACACATGTGAGTGAACCAAAGACCAAATGAATTGTGTGAGAAGGCCTCTGCTCCTAGAAGTTCTACACAAAAATTGTAGACACTACTGGGCCTTTATCTTTCTACATATCAAAGACAAGAAACTTAGTTGTCCATTGAAATGTTAATTGTATTGCACTCTATGATCAAAATGAAGACCTATTTCCTGGCACGAAAGTTAAACACAGATACAAATTCACACTGCTTGAGATTCTTTTTATGTTTTAAACAATGTGTCATAGAAAAAAAACACTTATCTAGGGAAAAATGCAACAAAACAAAAGCCTCTGAACAAAAGTAGACTTGCAAGCTGGATGCACAGACCAAAAACACAGAGTTCATATGGCAGGGACCGTGGTGAAAGGGTAGGCAGGCGGCTGCAGGTGCTTCTAAAGACTGAGACCCAAGGTTCAAAATCAGATCTTGTTCCGTCAGTGTAGATGATTAGAGGCTGCGGACTCAGATGTGGGAGAAACCTTCCTTGAGGAGGCCAGAGAGGAGTGGCGACCTGCCTGACCTCTCAAGTCTTTGGGAGCCAAACCTGGACCAGAAAGTGGGTCTCCTGCGTGACTCCCAGCCCAGAGCTCTCTCCGCTAGGCCAGGCCCTCATTCCAGCTCTGAATCTATTTATAAAAACTTCTCATAGTTGAGTGCAGTGACTCACACCTGTAATCCTAACTCTCTGGGAGGCTGAGGCTTGAGGATTCATTAAGCTCAGGAGTTCAAGACCAGCCTGAACAAGAGTGAGACCATCTCTACTAAAAATAGAAAAACTAGCCAAGCGTTGTGGCAGGTGCCTGCAGGCCCAGTTACTCAGGAGGCTGAGACAAGAGGACGGCTTAAGCCCAGGAGTTTGAGGTTGCTGCGAGCTACGATGCCACAGCACTCTACCTAGGGTGACAGGGTGCGACTCTGTCTCAAAGTCATCCTCATTTTGAGAATTATTAACTCGGCGATTAAATTCTGTCTAGAAATACTATCCTGAACATAAGTTTTTTTTTAATCTTTCATTTTTTTAAACGGTTATATATTCCCTGTAATAATTTGATACATTTGTATCATCAAATCAGTAATTGGGTATGCATCACCTTAAATACTTTTTATACTAGCAACATTCAAATTATTCTCTTCTAGCTATCCTGAAACGTACAATTGATTAATATTAACTATAGTCACCCTACTGATGTATCAACACCAGATCTTGTTTCCTCTAAGTCTGTATCCATTAATCAACTTCTGAGAACAGATTATCAGCACATTTTCCTTGCTATTCCTGAACTTCTTTAGTCTTTGAAGGCTTTTTCTTCTCTGTCCCAGGACCTCAGGGCTCAGCCCTTTGCTTCTGTCTCCAGAGTTATCTCCAGGCTTCCATCTGATCACCTCCTGGCTGGACCTCACTGAATTCAGCCTTCTGTGTCGAACACCTGCTGAACACCAATGTGACACTTCATGGCATCTGACAATCGATGTGTCACAGATTAGGCCCTTGTCTGTTTCACAAACACCAAGTTAGCCCTTACTATAAATTTCCTCATATTAATAAATTGCAATGGCTCAAGTCAAAAGCCTAGGATTCAAACTTCAATTCTCTCCTCTCAAATGCAACTTGCAAATAGTCTTGCCATCTTTTTTGTTTTGGAAGGCAGTGCATATACCTAAATTAATCATAATGCTTGCTTTGTAACACACACCAATATTCCATGCATGAGTCTCTTCTTCATTCACTCATTTACGTTTTTTCTTAATTAAAAAAAAATTTAAAGACGGGGTCTCACTATGTTGGCCAGGCTGGAGGGCAGAGGCTAGTCACGTAGTACTACAGCCTTGAACTCCTGACCTCAAGCAACCCACCCCCCTTTCCCTCCCAAGTAACTGAGACTACAGGCACAGGCCGGCTCATGTATTTACTTTTCGGCTTGTTTTTTAGAGACAGGGTCCCATTTGGTTGCACAGGCTGGAGTGCAGTGGCACAGCCAGAGTCCACTCTAACTTCTGGGCTCAAGTTATCTTCCCCCTCAGCCCGTACCCCTTAGTAGCTAGGACTAAAGGCATGCACCACCCCACTCACCTTATCTTTTTATATTTTATAAAGAGACAGGATGGTCTGGAACTCCTGGCCTCAAGCCATCCTCCGGCAGGTGCTCTCAAAGCACTGGGATTACAGACATGAGCCACTGCACTCGGCCTGTATTTACTTTAAATGACGAATGAACACCTGTGAGCCCACAGCCCAACCAGGGCCCAGAACATCAGCAGTAACGTCCTCATATGTTTGCTCCTCTCCTTCTTCCTCCCTACCTTTCCCACACCGGGAGATAATCACTATCTTGAACTTTATTTCTATCTTGTACTTAAAAAAACATAGTTTTGTCACATATATACAAGTGCCTACACAGCTGTTCAGCTTTAGCAGTTTTTGACCTTCATGAGAAGTGTCGTCACACGTACTTCTGTTTTCACCGTTGTTACTGTGTTCCCTAGGTAGGGTTTGTTCTGCTGCCCAGGTAATGATAGTTCATGTGAACACACCACAGCCTCCTATAGAAAGACATTTGGATCATTCCAGAACTTTCTCATGCCGGGGTTCTGGAACACCCGGTGCAAGCATTTTACCTGAGCATAGGCCTAAAAGTGAACTCACTGGGCCATGGACCTGCCACACACACATTCAGCTTCTCAAACGGCCTGTCATGGGAGAGGTACCAATTGGTTCTCATCAGCAACCTGTGAGTGGTCCTAGGGATAAATCCCCTCCAAAACTTGACTTTGTTGCATTTCTTAATTTTTGCCAATTGAATAAATTTAAACATGTCACTGTGGTCTTGATTTACACTTTCCCAAGTAACACTTTCTCTTAATGTTTATAGGCACACTGCTAATTTTGTGGGAGACTTGTTTCAGTCTTTCGCCCATTCTTCTGTGAGGTTGTTCTTTTCCTGGTGGTTTGTGCCATTTCTGCGTGTATTCTTCATACTGATCTGTGATTGATTCTACGTGTGCAAATAGCACCTGATAGTTTGCAGTTCGGGTTTAATGTCTTCTGACTAGCAGAAGTTCAAAACTGAGAACTTATCACATAGCCCAACTCACTTTCTTTCACGGTTAGTTACATTTTATGGCTTCTTTCTGCTTCCAGCTTAAGCTCTTAAAGTAAGTGGGAACAGAAAGATATTCACCTATGTTTTCTAAATATAGTAAACCCACATTTTTATCTGTAATTTCTTCTGTACTTTCTACGTCAGAAGGTCTGAAGTTTAAGGACACTAAAGTCTTTTTGCTATGGTATGAGGAAGAGATCTAATTTCCTATTTCCCCTTCTCTTTGTTGTTGACTCCATGGAGTGAGTAGTTGTGCCACTGATCCTCTGTCTGTGTACGCAGGTGGATCTGCTGAGTAGCGCTCTCCAAACCTCGATGGGCCACTCTGTCTGTTCCTGCACTAGCACCACAGTCTCTTAAACACTTCAGCCTACTGGAAAGATCTACTAGGACACGTTCCCCCTCCTTTCTTCTTCTTTAAAATGCCTCATTCTTTATACTTTGCCTCATTTCTAATCAGTTTGTCACTCCCAGGAGAAATGTTGGGATCTAGTTTGGAGACGCACGAATCTATCTACAGATTAACTTGGAGAGAGCTGACTTTTTTTTATATTGCTTTTCTACTCATGAATGTAGGATCACTCTAAGCCTCTTCAACATCTTTTAGTACAAGTTTTGTAACCCTGTACGCAAGTCTGTGATATTTTATCACATTATTTGTTGTACTATTAGGCACAATTGTTTTTAAAATTGTTTGGTGTCTTTTGAAAAATTCTATTTTCGAATTGTGGCAGGTGTATAGAAGTACAATTCACAATTATATATTGATTCTCTATTTAGACACTTTACTAAACACTAAAATCTAATAACTCGATGGAAGTGATCACATCACTCTGCATGACTGTTTTAATGGCAGTTTTAATCTCCTTTACGATCATTATACTTTTATTTTCCGGCTCTCACTGCACAAGGTAACACTTCTATTACAACGTTACGTAAACAGTGAAGACAGGGTTCCTCCTGTCTCTCTGATGTTAAAGAGGACGCTTCTAAGGCTTCTCCCTCAGGGTATGATGATTATTATAGCATTTTGATAAATTTCCTTATCAGATTGAAAAGTATTCTTCCACTTACAGACTAGTAAGAGTTGTTGTTATTAATAGGTATTGATTTTATCAAATGTTTGCATCTATTGATCAGCTGACGTTTCACTTTTATTCTATAAATGTAGTGAATGAAATTTATAAATTTTCTCACGTACCATCTTTGCATTCCTGGAGTAAACACCACTCGGCCAGTGTGAGATTCAGTTCACTTTTGCACGTGCTAATGCCTAGAACGGACCCACAATTCTCCTTTCCTGCTTCGCCCCCCTCTGGTTTTACTATAGAGGTTATTATATTATTATACATGCTGATGTGGGAGATGTCTTACACTATTCTTTTGAAAAATTTACATATTAGAATACCCAATTCATTAAATTCGGTAAAACCACCTAAGTCTAGTTTTTCCTTTGTGGGAAAATTTTTTAACATTTTCCTTTAACATAATAATAAAACAGTACTGCTCGGCCTTCTGGGTCCTATTTAATCTACCTTTTTCTAGGATTTTTTCCCACTTTCCTAAGTTTTTAAGTTTGTTAGCATGCTATTTATAATATTCTTTTTATCTGTTTAATATCTACGGCATCTGTAGTGACATACCCATTTTCATTCCAAATACTGGGGACTCTCGTGCATTTTTTTCTCCTAAGTTTGCCAGATAATCTTTCCAAAGAGTCAGCTAATAGCTTTGTAGTTTCTCACCTTTTTTTTTTTTTAATTTTTTTAGAGACTGAGTCTTACTTTACTGCCCTCAGTAGAGTGCTGTGGCGTCACACAGCTCACAGCAACCTCCAACTCCTGGGCTTAGGCGATTCTCCCATCTCAGCCTCCTGAATAGCTGGGACTACAGGCGCCCACCACAATGCCTGGCTATTTTTTGTCGCAGTTTGGCTAGGGACAGGTGTGAACCCGCCACCCTCGGTATATGGGGCAGTCGCCCTACCCACTGAGCCATAGGCGCCACCCTACGTCCTTGATTTCTATTTATTCCTGCTCTTACCGCCTTCCCTAACTTTATCTTTATTGTATCTTATTACTCTTCTGTGCCTTGGACACATAGCTCACTAAAAATGTAAATGACTTAAAAAAATAGCTGGGCGTTGGGGCGGGCACCTGTAGTCCCAGCTACTAGGGAGGCTGAGGCCAGAGAATCACTGGAGCCCAAGAGTTGGACGTTGCTGTGAGCTGTGACACCACAGCACTCTACTTAAAAGTTATTTTAAGAAGCACAACTTTCTTTGCATCCTATAAGTTTTAATATTCATTATTATATCAACCCTTAGAATTTTTAAATGTCTTTGTATTATTTTCATTATCTCCAATTTTTAATTATGTTCTTAGTGAATCCAACTTTTAGCCTTATGTGGTCCCCATCTTAATCCCCGAAGTTTTTTTGTCTTAATCCACCCTACTTTTTTTCTGGTATTTTCCTGGTATCTTTTTTCCTTATTTTATTTTCAACCTTTCTGTTACGCTTTATGTAGAAATATGCTTTTAATCCAACTTGACTATTTTTTCATGTTACCCTACTTTACCTTTTTTATTTCCATATCACACTATTTTCTACCTGGTCATTATTTGATCGTCCTTTTTCTAATTTTTTCTGACTTTCAATCATTAACTCTGTTTTCCCTCTAACAAGATAAGAACTCCAATCCACCCTGAAGCTCTGTGCTCTCTGCCCACTGCCAGTTCTGGTACCATAAAGAATTTCAATTCTGGATTATTATGGACACACACTCTTTACTTTCTTTAGTTTTATTTTAACTCTTTTTAAGCCATCAACAAACTTTCCCTAAGTATCTAGCTATCATTTTTTCAAATCTCAGTTAGGTCTTGGATTTATTTTTCTTCTGAGTACTTTCTCTAAAAGTGTTTTTAATTTGTGTGGAAAATCTTCTGATGCCTGAGAGAGAATATTTTTACCATGCTCTTACATTAGGATAACTTTATTAGGACATAAAATTCTAGATTTAAACTTTTTTGCATGTTTGATTTTGGATTCTTGAGCTGGACATAGTAAAGATGGTTTTTACCATGCCATACTCAGATGCCCTTTTGTCTGAGGGCTCCCATTCAGCCTCAGAGCTGAGTCTTGTCCAGGGAATGTTAACCAAATCTCTGAACAGCCCTGGGGAAAGGTCACCTTCAGAAAACCAGCTCTCTCATGCACTGTTGCTGGGAATCTGAGTTGGTCCAACTTTTCTAGACAGCAAATTAGCAATGCCGATCAAACATCAGTAAGTATATACATACTCAGACGCAACACTTTTACTTTCAGGAAATTAACCAGCAATGTTCAAAGAAAAGCACATAAAGATACTCATCACAGCAGCATAATAAAAAATTGGAAATGACCCAATCTCCAAACACAATTAGTTAAATTATGTTAAAATTCCATAATCATCACACAGTGATTAGGATGTGTAGATTTGTCAGTAAGGAAAATGTTTTAAAAAGCAAGAAGGTCTACTTTTGTTTCAAAAATATGCATATACAGGTAGAAAAATATCTGAAAGCTGAACGATATTCTCTAAATATATTAACAGCAGCTTTCTCTAAAAGGGGATGATGAAGTGGTTTCTCATTTCTTCTTTTTGCTTTTCTATACTTAATTATATTTCCACCATGAACCTCTTTGCTTTTATAAATAATTTTAACATATAGTTTCTCCCTCATGAAGTCAGTTTTACAACTTGGAACTTAAAGATCAAGTGGTTCTACCAACAGGGTATATACCATTCTTTCAAATCCTTTTAAAACTCCTTGACACAAATCAAACTTACCCCTCCCAAGGCACTGTAGTGCTCAACGTATGTAAAACATGAATACATCACAATAAGACGCTCAAGAATACCTCTCAGGGATAAACTATGACTACTCCCTATCTATTATATTTTACAAATCACTGTAATAAACTGATTCTTTAAATTACAGAGAGCACGATTATTAAAACAGTAACTTTCAAACTTTTTAGCAGCAGAAGTCTGTCTTCAAATAAAATCTTGTTTACAATCTAATATGCAAATCAGAGAAAAACAGAGCCGTTCCAGTGGTGGGGAGCAGGGAAGGTGAGTCCTTTCTTTCCCCTCAGCCTTGGGCCTTGCCTCTCACAAAGCCGCTGCTGTGCAATTTGAAAATTACTATTTACTACATTCTACTGACCCTGAATGCCACGTCAGAGCTAGGAGAGAAAACAGACACACACATTCAGTCTACTTATTTATTTTGTTTTCTTTTTTCGCCTATAAATGACAGGCACTAGTACACCTGTAATTCTTTATAGTGTGTTCAACTAAAGAGTAAGCAGACGGTGTAAGTCAACTGAAAAGAAATCTCGGTGCTTCTTAGAGTGATTTGCAAAAAGGGGAGAAAGTCTTGCTTGGGCCCACTCCTTGGAAATAAATATCCGGTAACCATAAAAATATTCAGCTATTTCTCAGTTGTTCAGGGAGGTTCACGCGCGGTCCCACGCAGAGCGTCAGAGTTCCTCTTTGAAATATCCCAGTTTTGCCAATGACATCTCTTTCCTCAACTGCATAACTTCCCAAAACATCTGATCAACTAACAGAAAAGAGAGACACATTTAAATCATAAAATTCCATCTTACTTTGAATGTTTGCATCAATTTTAAGATGAACACCAGTCAGGTGTTTCCTGATGATGTACCCGACGCCCAGACATGCTTCACTTTACACCAGGGGTCCTCAAACTACGGCCCGCGGGCCACATGCTTCGGTGTGAATTGTATTTGTTCCCGTTCTGATTTTTACTTCAAAATAAGATATGTGCAGTGTCTGCAGGAATTTGTTCATAGTTTTTTTTTCTAAACTATAGTCCGGCCCTCCAACGGTCTGAGGGACAGTGAGTTGGCCCCCTGTTTAAAAAGCTTGAGGACGCCTGCTTTACACAAACTCTTCCATGAACTTGTGAGAATCTGTAAATAAGATTAACCAGTTTTGTCCAATTACTTGTTAGATACATCAAAGGCTAACATTCTGACTCAAAAAAAAAAAAAGGCAGACACTTCAGTGCGCTGAGTCAGTGGTCACGTCGCTTTGTGAGCGAGTCCCGAGCCACCACCTCATGCTCAGGCCTCTTGCTTTGCCTGATTTACCCCCCAAAATTTGCCGTTTATCCTCATTTACACTCACAGAGCATGAACGGGAAAGCAGGGAAACAAGAGACAAGCCAGAAACTCAATATTCTTTGTAATGACAGGGAAAGATTTGATGTCTGATGCAAATTAGAAATAAAAATAAATGTAGTGGAGCTATGAATTCATTACTCATACTTCTGTAAGTTCCCACTCTAAGTGAAAAGATGTGGCTCTCAACTGCACATAATAAAAGGTTCTCATCTGATGCAAGACCAGATTAGATTCATTTACATCAGTAGTTCTCAACCCGGGGAGATCTGCCCTCAGGGATTTGGAAATCTCTGCTACTGACAATGCACAACAACCTCTGCACGCAGAAATCAACCAGCTCCAAACACCAACAGGATCAAGGCTGAAACCCCTGCTTCATATTTAGCTTCCCTAAATCCTTTTTTGGCACAAGGCAGATAATACAATAAATAGATTTTAAAGTTAACAGTTACTACAAAGCTACAAGGTGTATCCTGTGTACTAAACCCTGTGAAGTGGGAGAGGAGCCCTCGCCGTCACCATCACCCTCACCACCACTCACGACACTTCCTTCCTAGTTTCATAAAGTCAATTATCTTTCAGTCTTCCGTACAAAACTTTTTATTTTAACAAGAGAAAAATATGCTTGATAATTTAACTTAACATAAATCATCTGTTCTCCAGTTTAAATCATATTATCTGCTACCAGGTATTCAAAAAAGATTTCAGGGCGGTGCCTGTGGCTCAGTGGGTAGGGCGCTGGCCCCATATACTGAAGGTGGAGGGTTCAAACCCGGCCCCGGCCAAACTACAACAAAAAATAGCTGGGCGTTGTGGCGGGCGCCAGTGGTCCCAGCTACTCGGGAGGCTGAGGCCAGAGAATTGCCTAAGCCCAGGAATTGGAGGTTGCTGACACCACGGCACTATACCGAGGGCGATAAAGTGAGACTCTGCCTCTACATAAAAAAAAAAAAAAAAAAAGATTTCCATTTTATTACAGTCACAACAAGCTTTACACAGTGTTAAGACTACTCTTATGAAAGTCATTTGGAAAATGAATGTAAGTTAGAGACAGATTTTTAAATACATATGACTTTTTCTAACCTACCAGAGCTTGGAAAAGGCTAAATTAAGTTTTTATGAGCATGATTAATTCTTCCATAGAGTTAAGATTCACTGGTTTATGTGACTTAAAGGACAGGAGGCTTCTAACAGCTTTAAACACAAGAATGTTTTCAGTGCTTAAAACAATACAATCAGGAAAATGCCCCACGACTTCAAACACAAGACCTGCCCTTAGCCCAGCATCTGCTGTTTCTGTTTTAAAACAATCAAGTGTCTCAAGAAATACCATTTTGGGGTATTTATTGTATTTATGTGCATAACGCGCCCACAGTGAGTCTCTGTACATGATCACCACGTCCTGTGCCTTTTGCTAAACTTTCAGGTAAGAATTTACAAAAACTGAAGAACACTCACCATCCTGTTGTTTCACGAGCCCCTGCTGAATGTATCGAATGTACGTAAAAAAGTTACATACAGAAGTGATCTAGGCCAAAAGGAAAAAAGGTGTCAGGAACACTTAAATGTCTCAACCCAAAGCAAGCTTTACGAAAATTCATGATTAAGTCACTTACCCTGTATCTGCAAAAAGGAGAAATGTAATAATAGTTGCTTGAGTCCCCTAGTTTAATTCTGTGTTTACAGGACTTACTCTGGCCAGTGAGAGCACATTTTCTGTGAAATAATGGTAAATGTTAGTTTTTTGAAATGAAAAGCATTTGCCCCACCTTCTATGCAAGTTGTCTGTTCATTCAATTAAGAAAACAAATGTTTCAGAACCCACTGCACACCAGGCACCGCAGGACAAAGCTCCCGCCTTTAGGGGACGTATGTTCTAGCGCAAGTGAAACACTCTGACGTTCACCCTGGTTAGAACCAGGTGTCGTCCCAGGTCCTGCCCGATGGTAAATTGCTAATGAGTGACCAGCTTTCCACCAGGACTCCCTAAGGGTGCCAGCTCCGAGTGGACAGCCGCAGGGTGAGAGCTTCCAGAGCACGCACCTGTGTGTCTGGCCGGCTGCCTTCAGATACAGGGAAGTGCGGCCCAGGGAGGCAGCCGAGGGATAAGTCCTGCTGAGTCTCAATGACACACAGAAGACACCACTTTTCACACCATCCTTTCCATTTGCATAGCACAAAGTCTAAAATTTGGCACAAGGGCTTTTTTGTTGGGATTAGGCTACAGCCCCTTGAGGGCAGCACCTGTGTCTTACTCATCTTTAAATGCCTGGCACCGAGAATGTGCCCAACCCAGGGCTGATGCTCAGTAACTGCTGAATAAGGGACCAGGCACCCGTCCCAGCCTCGGCTCCGTGAGATGAAGCTGGATCATCGATGGGGCTGGACTTGCAGCCTTCCAGCAGCTCCTCTCCCATGCAGGGACTTGGCTAAGCACAAACACCTCATCCCATCAATGCAAAATTAACGCAACTCTGAGTAAAATAAAGGGGCCAACAGCATTGTATGTGACATCATAAATTAAGTATATTAAGTGAGTATTATACTTCACATTACTCACAGACAATATGATACAAATGTGTCCCATATTAAGAAAACACAAAAATGTGTATTTGAAACAGTAATTTTGGAGGTTGCCACTCAAGTTACAAACCAATTCCTAGCTTTTCAAAGAGATTTTGCCTCGTTCTTTTATTAGAAAATTCCTTTAATCATCTGTAGCAATATTTAGGGAGGACCGAAGAAGAAATTTAAGGTCCAAGTGTTGGAAATCTTTGGAAATTTCCAAAGAATAACTTACACAAGACTAAAAAGTTCCATCAAACTGATCAAAATCAACTTACACATTATTGTTCTGGAAAAATACATAAATCTGTATTTGTCTAATTTTGAAAGAGCTCTGCTGAGATGTTTGTAAGTATCAGCTTTTAAAACAATACAGAAGTATTTCGTAAATGAGGTCATTTCTACAACCATTCTGTAAACTGGTCACACCTGGTATATTTTTATTTGAGTCAGAATTCAGTGTTAAGATTTCCGATTCTTCCCAACACACTCTAGCAGCTCTTTACAGCTCTGGTCCCAAGAAGTCGAATCCTCGCTGGCCACGTTAGGTGGGGATACTGATGTGTCTCCCTCTGGACCCATCATCTTCTTCCCTATCAATCTCCCAAACCACTGCCCGCCACTCTCCAGCCACTCTCGATCCTTCCTCCCTCGCCCGCCCCCGACCCCATCCAATCTCCCTTTCCTGTCATCGGTCACATCTCTCCTCTCCGTGCATTCGCCCTCCTCTCAGCACACTGCTTCTTCCTAGGACCTCGGTTATACACCCCGTTCTTTACCCAAATTCCACCCATGCTTCCAAAACCCAGATCAGATTTCCCTCCCTTCAAAAAATGTCCCTGGTCACAACTGGAATGACCTTACAGCACTGTGCCGTTCGTTCAAAGCCGAGGTCCCAGGAGCCGTGGCCGGAGCACGGCTGTCATCCCACAGCACCCCTGGTGACAGTTCCCCTCTCCAGGTTTCCCACAGGAGACACACTATAAACACCTGGGCTTCTGGCCCCATTCCCACAAAGCGCAATATTTTAACTGCGTGAACTGCTTGCTAAAACTAAACCGGATAATTATTCTACTAAAATACTGTGAGGCCACTTTAGCTGATATTCCCATTTTTCATCATTTGATGAGATTTGCAAGTTCATTAATATATGTGATATATAATGCAAGCAAAATTTTTAAATTCTACACTAAAAACTATTATATGCCATATTTAAAATAAGGTATGACCCAGACCTAGAAAGTATGAAAACTGCTGTCACTGATTTAATTCTCCATTTTGGGAAGTTGAAGGGTCAAGATAAAACAACTTAGGTGTTTGTAGAATTTAAGAAAGTAAATCCTTCCACTAAAATTCTGAGCTGTTGTGCCAACTTGTGGCCCAGGGCGGTGAGGTGCGTGTGTAGCCTATAAAGCAAACATCTGGTCTGTACCCTTCACAAGCAGTCGCCTACATACCAACACTCTGTAACTCAGCTGGGAACGAAACGTGCCCTAACAGGAAGCTGGAAGACCCACACAACTCCTACAACAGGTTTTAACACAGACCTGTTTAGTTCATCTCAACCCAGCCGTTGTCTTCAGGCTTCAAAATAACCCTACGTGGGTCAATTACTGCCTTCTATGAGCTGTCTCTGGCTTTCCAGTCCCCCTTATTGAGCTGCCTCTTAACCACTTAACAAGCATACTTTGTCTTTTTTTTTCTTTTTTTTTATAGACAAGGTCTCACTCTGTAACCCAGACTGGTACGACCACAACTCACAGCAACCTCAAACTCCTGGGCTCAAGTGAACCTCCTGCTCAGCCTCCCAACTAGCCGGGACTGCAGGTGCATGCCACCATGCCTGGCTAATTTTAAAATTTTTTGTAGAGACAGAGTCTCACTGTTTTGCCCAGATTGGTCTTGAACTCCTGGCACCTGAGTCATTTTATAAACAGAAGCCAAGGCACAATTGTGCCTTAGTTTTAGGCAAAATCTTTTCCTCTGCCAAAGGTTTTAGGTACTGTTGAGTTCACTCTTTTCGCCTCATAGGACGGGCTGGATGGAGAGGCCTGCCCTGCCGTGGACTGTGGGAGGCTTACCTCTGAGGGGTTATTCCCAAATTCCGGATGCCTCTCACGTGAAAGGCAGAACTGATTATTTATCCAAGTGAGACTCTTTATAACAATATGAAAGGAGAAAAGGAGCCAAGTCTTCTGGGTACCCTGTTCTCATGCCTGATCAGACTTACTATTATCTTAGTTTCTTCCCAAATTGGTTTTTTTTTTTTTTTTTTTTGAGACAGAGCCTCAAGCTGTCACCCTGGATAGAGTGCCGTGGCATCACAGCTCACAGCAACCTCCAATTCCTGGGCTCAAGAGATTCTCCTGCCTCCACCTCCCAAGTAGCTGGGACTACAGGCATCCACCACAACACCTGACCATTTTTTGGTTGCAGCCGTCATTGTTGTTTGGCGGGCCCAGGCTGGATTCAAACCCGCCAGCTCAGGTGTACATAGCTGGCGCCTTAGCCCGCTGAGCCACAGGCGCCAAGCCTTCCCAAATTGTTTTTGATGGCAATCCTCAGAAAGAAATATTTTGCACAGAAACCCAGTACACATGGATACATTTATGCATAATAAACAAAGATTCCACTTATGCACTACTAAACTGATTTCACAACCCACCAATGAGTCAAGAAATGTGGTTTAAAAAAAGAAGTTCTGAACCACGAGCCCACGCAGACCCTCCCACGAGCGCACGTCTGTAACCAGAAGGCTCTTCTCCGATGCTGAACCTGACCTGCTACATCCCAGTGTCCAGGGATTTGTTTTTTGGCCACGTGGACTCTGAACAGCACTCTGAGGAGACTTAAAGCTAGGAAAACTAACGGTAACACATACAGCTGTAAAGAGTCGGAGAAGTCAAGATGTGAAAACCTACTTGGGTCCTCCACATTCAGCGGTAGAAGCTTTCACAAATCGAACAGGTTGTAACCCCACTGGCTCGATGCTTAGAGTGTTGTTCTCCACAGCCTCCAGAACAGCTGAAGCCAACTTTCAACAAACAAAAATCAAATTAAATGCTACACACTGTACAGTGAGCTAATCTTACAAATTATTCTTTCCCCAAGTTCCATTAGCATGGCATTGACCAATTACAAAGGAAGAAATCCTGTGACCTTGGTTTGATTTCTTTCATAATTCAAACACTGTTATGAAAGGCACTTCAGTCAGAGGGAAATAACTTCTCCCATTACCTGGAAGAGGATTAATGGCATTAATTCCAGCATCTATTCCCTCCTTACCTACCAGTAAAATCCACTGTTAATGGCACTCCAAACTGAATATCCCAATGCTTTATTCTGATAAATTTATGTAGTATTTTTTAATATTGGTCATTTACAACAGCAATATATACTAATTATAACTATATGTTTTCTAAACTTTTATTTATGTGCACAAAAGTGAGTCTATAAAAGAACTAGCTGTATTATCAAATATTATATGCCCAGATGAAGAAGACAGCAACTGATGAACAACAGATGAAACTGGCAAACTTCTTCAGTCCGGCAAGATCACTCTTACTGAATGGCCACCGGAAGCCAGGTGCGAACTCACAACCACGTCACTCATATCAAAAGCATACAGACTTAAAAGACTTGGCTCAGCGCCTGAGGCTCAGCAGCTAGGGCGCCGACCACATGCCCCAAGGCTGGTGGGTTCGAACGCAGCCCGGGCCTGCCAAACAACAATGACAGCTGCAACCAAAAAACAGCTGGGCGTTGTGGCGGGCGCCTGTAGTCCCCGCTACTTGGGAGGCGGAGGCAGGAGACTGGCCTAAGCCTAAGAGTTGGAGGTTGCTGTGAGTTATGATGCCACCGCACTCTACCCAGGTTGACATCGTGAGACTCTGTCTCAGAAAAAAAAAAAAAAACTTAAAAGACTTAACATAAGTTTCTTAATATTAAAAATTCCTTAAATATTAATTGTGGACAAACTTTTCACATGTATAACCAAATTAAAATTACAACTTTAATTTTTTATTTTGTCTCCCTCTCACCCTGGGTGGAGTGCAGTAATGTGATGACTGTATATAGCGCCCGCAAATTGTTTAAAGTTTTTTAATCTACTAATCCACTTCATTTTATCCTCCTAACAACCCTGTGGCATAGACAATAAGGTATTATTCTTCCTCTTTTAAAGATAAAGAAACTAAATGTGATTTTTTTAATCACATACTGATAGAGCCAACAAACGTCTTTAACAGAACGTGAAGAGAACTTCCCCTTACGCTGAACCTTGGACTGAGAAACAAGAAATAAACCCTGTGCCCCACAGACACTTCCTCACTCCAGCAATACACATGCGAATGCAAATGGTTTTCTGCACAAATAAGGAAAGCTATTCAATAACTGAGAGCTGAGAAATTACTGTGATCCTAATATGGAGTGGAGAAAGTGGTAAAACGTGACATTTTGTAACAACTTAGTTAGGCAAGAGATACTGAAATACACCACACGATTTAATAAAAAGCATATAAACAACTATAACGCATTCATATTAAAACGAAAAAAAATTACCTCGCTTTTTGAGAATGTTAAACAGGGAAAGATATCTTCCTGATAGATTTTGTCTAAGAAAGGACACGTTCTGTCCATGGTGGGCTCATCCTTCCAAGATCTGAACTCATTATACAGAGACAAATCAGCCTAGCAAACAAACCAAAAGGAAACACAAAAAAACCTGTTAAAAACTACAAACATAGAACCACTTTATAAAACCAACACCAAATTGAAGCATTACTGGAAAAAAAAAAGTCTTCATTTAACAATAATAAATCACACTGTTCTTGATTAGTTATAACACCTGGTAGCAATTTTTCTACTGAAAGAAATGACCCCCGAAGGGCTGCCTGCCCCTCTTCAATGCATCCACTGCCGTGTCCTCTGTTGCTGGGCCGACCCGCACCTGCACCCCAGCCCCTCAGAACGCGGGAGCTCTGCTCCAGACACAGGTACACAACGAACTAAATATCCAAACTGGCAAGTCTTCTCTGAAGATAATCATAAAGTAATTTGGAGCCAAGTTAATGAAATAAAGAGTTTGAATAAAGTGAGACAGACTGAATTATGAAACCTAATTTGGGATAAAAAATGACAGGAATTGTTCTGCTGTTACCTGAAGGCAGTCGCAAAAGAACTGACCAAAAAAGGTTTATTGTGTAAGCAACGAGATTAAAAGTACACACATAGCCTCCTACATCAACTATCACAAAAAACACAGCATTTATGCAGGTGATTGTGGAATATCTCAGGCACCCCGTAACTACATCTCAGATATTAACACTCACCCACACGCACACCTGCCTTCTTATTCACTCCTCCAGTCGTGCCCCTCTCCCTCCTCCCTAATAAAGGTTCCCTAAAAGCATTCTTCCCCACACACCCCCAGCTCCCTCAGCCCAGCACAGCGCCACCTGCTGGGGTTCAAGGCTGCACCTCCACCCGCGCCCACTGCTGCCCGGTCCCTGTGCACTCCTGCGGCTCCAGCTTAACTCTAGCACAGCTCACTCAGGTAGCCTACAGGGAAGTAACACAGGGCCCAGCCATGAGCACGGTTATGTTTCTCCATTTGTTAGTATCTTCAGCTATTTCTCTTCTCAGAGTTTCATAGTTCTCTTTATAGAGATCTTTCACATCTTTAGTTAGATACACTCCCAGACATTTCACCTTCTTTGGCACCACTGTAAAGGGAATAGAGTCCTTGACTGTTTTTTCACCTTCACTATTGTTGGTATATATAAAGGCTACAGATTTGTGAGTATTGATTTTGTATCTTGAGACACTGCTGTATTCCTTGATCACTTCTAGGAGTTTTGTAGTTAAGTCCCTGGGGTTTTCCAGATATACAATCATATCACCTGCAAAGAGTGACAGTTTGATCCCCTCTGATCCTATTTGGATACCCTTGATTGCCTTATCATGCCTCATTGCCATGGCTAAGACTTCCATTACAATGTTAAAGAGCAGTGGAGA
>CAUYON010124056.1:0-64839 GCA_963573935.1 Arctocebus calabarensis | reverse complement strand
TGTAATGGGAAGTCAACAAATATTCAGGTCATTTGTTTCCCTCCCACCAACTTTTCCTTGGCTGCAAACACTTAAAAACAAAATTTCAATAAGAATAGGAAAGATTGGTGGGATCACACTTACGGTGCATCTTAGAAGGGTCCAAGTGAAAATTACTAAATGTAGAATATAAATGTCTTCATATAGTGATTAAGAAAACTCCATGAAGGCTATGTTAAATAGTTCAATGAAAATATTTCAGATTGTATATGAAGGCAGTACTGCGCCAATGTACACAATTATGATTTAATAATAAAAAAAGAAAAAAATCACATTGTTCTCTCTTATTTTAAGTTTGGTTCAATCTAGATATGAAGATAAGCTAGAATATCTCTGAGGTTTCCATCCAGCACCATGATTCGTAAGACCAGGATTTAGCTAGAAGAGTCAGAATTCCCCCCAAGGGAGATTCCTTTGAGTGGGGGGGAGTTGTAAAATGATTGCTTTTCTAAAGGGTTATTAGTCTTGATACAACTTGATGACTAAATTGAACTGGACCATGTGCACTGGGAAAGGGGGAGGAGAAAAATTCCTTACAAGTGCACAGCAAAGAGGTAATATTATGTATTCTGGGTTTACTTTTTGAATCTAGTAGAAAAAAATAGGAAGGGCAACTTTACTTTAGTGGGCACATCAACAATGTAATTTTCTTGCTGAAATTCAAACTCCAGATTACTCTGAATTGCCTGCTACTTCTTCAATCTTTAAATCTAAAAAAGAAATACCAAATAGCAACCGAAAAGATTGGAAATGCAAGCAATCAGAGAGAACTAGATGATCCAAAGTAGAGACCAGGTGAACAATTATTTCCCTGTTACAAACTATTTGCAGGGATAAGGATGTTTCCTCAGAGAGACTGGGTCCTTTCTATCAAAGGCTTAAACAAGAAAAAGCAAAAGTTGTAAATTTAGAGACTTGGGCCAATAAAGTAAGCTGAGGTGAGATACTGAAGTGTGAGATAAGGTGACTGCTGTACATTAACAAAGGCTTTTGATTTCTGTAATAACCAGTCAAATGTGTTTTACAGTATTCTAACTTGTGGGCAGAAGTTAGAAAAAAGGAAAAACAAAACCCACTGACAAATATGTGGTGTGCAAATGCAGAAACTTAAGGATCAGAGGAGTCTTAATTACAGGAGAACACAAATTCCAGGCAGCAACTGCTCACACCTGATTCCTTGTAGAACATCCCTATAGGGTTTGTTCTGCAAACATAAAAGAACTGGGTTGTGAAAGGACAGATCTTCCTGAAGATTTAAGTGACTTGAGAAAGATCAGAGATGTTTTTTCCCATTAGGGAAAGAATCCTCCTTCCCTTTACAGATAAAGGCCTAGAGATGTCCTGGCCAAGCCTGACTACAGGCGGCAGGCCCTAACACATTAAACTGTCAGGACGTGGACCACTATACATTTTCACTCTGCTAATGTCTGGTTCAGCTCCTTTGAACTCACAGTCAGGATTTGTAGGAGCGAGCCTCTCAGCATCAACCTCTCTACAGCAGTCTTAGGAGGGGAGTGCTGATCAGGCGTCTGCTGAACAAGAAATGGAGCCAAAGGATGAGCCCCGACTAACTTCTCCCGAAGCTCTTTATATACGTGACACAGCGCAAGTGTGGAGACTGCTTTGCAATAATGTCGGTGTTCTCCTCTCGTGCTCTAGTGATCTATAAGGACAGACCAATGATGTTAAGTGATGTTAAATCCCTTCCCCAATCCCTTATCACCAAAGCATTTCTCACAGGTGCTTCCTACAATGTCCAGTGACTTTCTCACTGGCATAGCGTGTGCAGAAGAGCTTGTGGCCTCATACTCACACTCTGATGATGAATACTCACACCTGACGTCTGGTGTCAGCGGGCCCAGCTTGGTTTCTGCCCCCTCCACTTCCCTGTTGTATACAAGGGATGCTCTTCAAATAACTCCAGGGATTCAAAGTGAAGATCTACTTCTCTGCTTGAAGGACTATAGAACAGTCTATTAAGGGTTCCTTTAAGGAATAGGTAAACCCTTTTCACACTTCCTAAAACTCAATTTCATGTCAAACTAATGGCTTACCAATAAAGTGTGTGAGATAAAACACTAACCCCAAATTTGAGTTCAACGCTGCCACTGAACTCACTGTGTCATTTTGGGAATATTAATTAATGTCTCTAAACCTTGATCTCCTTACTGTAAGATGGAGATCATAATAAAATCTGCTTCATATGGTGGTTGGGAGGATCATTCATGCAAATGAAGAATGGTAAGGGTATGAAATGACTTTAATAAATAGAACAAAAAGAGCCAAGTAAGTATAAACAAAGAGTAAAATGCATTTTAGGATAATGGGGAGAGAACATTGCTCTTACTATTTATTTATTTAGTGATTGAGATGGGACTTCACTGTCTTGCCCATGTTAGAGTACCTTGACGTGATCACAGCTCACTGAGCTCCTGAGCTCAAGCTTCTGCCTCAGATTACCGAGTAGCTGGGTCTGTAGGTGCGAGTCACCACACTTGGATGATTTTTTTGTTTTTTGTGGAAATGGAGTCTTACTGTGTTGCTCAGAAATGATGCATCCCAATATTTATGAAAGTAGATTTTTTCTTAATATTTATTAAACTGTATTCCTTTCCCTGCCTCTGTTGCTGAAATGAATTACTCCCAAATATGTTTACCCTGGTTCGTATGTACTAATTCTACACCCAGTTCAAAGGTGGAGACTTTTAATTCATAAAATTTTATCCTGGGAAAGTTAGCGGGGAAAAAAATATCCCTAGAAATCAGGAGGTAATGATTACAACCACAGGAGTTCAGTACAGCTAAGGGGGTGGGGGCATAGAGATCCAGCCTGTGGTAGCAAATTTACAAAGAGTTTAGAGCTGGGCATTGGCAGTGAAGATCATCCAGTTAACTCACTCATTTAATTTTTTTTATTTTTTATCTTATTTATTTATTTTTTATTGTTTTTATTATCAAATCATAGCTGTGTACATTAGTGCAATCAAGGGGTACAATGTGCTGGTTTCATATACAATCTGAACTATTTTCATATTAACACAGCCTTCATGGCATTTTCTTAGTTATTGTATGAAGACATTTATATTCTGCATTTAGTAAGGTTCTCCTGTATCCTTCTAAGGTGCACCAGAGGAGTGGCCCCACCAATTACCCTCCCTCCACCCGAACCTCATTCACTCACTCATTTTAAAGAACAGGAAAGAGAAGCCCAGAGAAGTTGTCTCGCGGCACTCCCACTAGGAAAACTTCCAGCTTGACTTTCTACTTTTCCATTTATCTTCCTTACTTTGGTTTGGTTTTACATCCTTTTTAATATCTCCCATGCTAGATTTGTAGGACTAGACCAGTGCTTCTACATAACTTGGTTCCTGCTCTTTGAATCTGCTGTGATTTTTGCAGGACCCTATCAGGGTAGTTGTAGTAGAGGTGTTCTGGATGAAAAATGAATTTCTTGCTGGTGGCTGCTGCCTTGCTTGTGTCTCTGAAGTTGTCAAAGATTCTCCACCAGGGAGTGGAGTCTGGCACACGTGATAATGTGTCTCCTGTTATCCCCTCTGTTACCCTGATCCTGTCTCCTGACAACTCCTGAGAGGCAGGTTAACAAACAAGGAAGAGCTGTAGCTGGAACTAGTTGAAGAGGCTTTTCTTCCAAACAGGAAATATTTTATCTTTGGAAGACTTTTCCAGATAGTGTAACAAAGTGTTTTCAGGAGGGGAAAACTCCATCCAGTCCCCACATTTTCGATGTCTGAAACTGGAACTACCATATATCCCTTATCTACCCACAAGGGAGTGTTACATCCATAGGAAGAGATTTTGACCTCTTTAAGCTCTTAAAGTTACAGTAATAAAACTTATGAACCAACACGAATCAATGAGAGCTTTGCAAAGACTCAATTATTTATCTCCATAGCACTCAGTATTTACAGAATGGCAGTAGCTACTCAATTGGTGGCTTTATAGTTTCTATGAGATTTATATCTTAGACTAGTGACTTACTTTAGAGTTTCTCAGAATCACCAGGAAGATTTACTGCAACACAGATTTCTTTTTTCTTGAGACAGAGTCTCACTTGCTCACCTTCAGTAAAGTGCCATGGCATCACAGCTCACAGCAACCTCAAACTCTTGAGCTCAAGTGATTCTCTTGCCTCCACCTCCCCAGTATCTGGAACTACAGGGGCCTGTCACAACTCATGCCTGTTTTTAGAGACAAAGTCTCACTCTGGCTCAGGCTGGTCTGAAACCTGTTATCTCAGGCAATCCAACCTCCTCGGTCTCCAAAGTGCTAGGATTACAGGCATGAGCTACCACACCTAGTTGCACAGCTAAACACAAATTTCTGGGTCCATCCCTTAAGTGGTGTTGGGTGGGGCCTGAGGATTTGCATTTCTCACACACTCCTGAGTGATGTTGATGCTTTCGGACCAGGGACCACATTTCAGGAAATACTGTTTTAGGATAATGAAAGAGACATGTCTTTCCTGACCTTTCACCCTGGTTTCTGCCTCAACATACCTTCTTTTTACATTCAGGTGTTCCTACCCTATTTCCAGTGCAAATCTGCTTGCAAATTCTTTTTGTACACTCAAAGACAAATAGTTATTGCTGCTCAAAGTCATACTCCTCTCCACACATTCATTCTGCAATGGACATTTTGACTAGCTATCCTTAGACATTGCAGGTATAAACCACATCTCCAGCACCCTCCTTGTATCTCTTTGCACACACTGATGTGCCTGGGGATTTTCAGTTTGTGTAACTCAAGAAGGTGGATGGAGATAAAACTAACTATGGCTAGACTTCCCGAAGAGGAAGAAGATGGAATGAACAGGGCCATTTTCTCTTTTTCCCACCTGGTGCCTTGGACAGGGCTTGAGCCCCACCCCCGCAACCATGACCTCCCCTATCAGAGAAGAAGGCTCAAGGAGCTGATTAATGAAAATTTTCACATAAACAGAATTATTTGGAGGCCCAGGCAAAGGAGGTGGGGCCTTCATAGTCTGACACCTGTCAGTCACTGGTTAAGAGGTACCTGAGAAGACGTATGAACTTTCATATGCTTTAGGCTCCCCTTCCAGTAGTCAAAGGGCAGTCCTATAAAAACATGATGGCTGCTGGAATCTAGAGCACACCAAAAGGAGGAGAGACCGGGACACAAACACAGCAGGGGAGCAGAGTGGAGCCCTAACATTGTAATACAAGAGGGAGAACTCAAGCAAGTAAATAAAGCCAGCTGGGAAGGGGAAAGGTGAAGATAATCCTTGAAAACACTGTGTTTGACTTTGATGATGACTAATAATAATTGCCTTTGGAAACCATGTTCATGAATCTCTGCCTTAGTGGGGGCTCTCTCATTTAGGACTATCCCTCAAAGTAGCTCTTTTCTGTGGCTCCTCAGTGGTATGGGATACCTGGTGTGTTTACCAAGCTGGAGACTCACAGTGAGGCCTGTCAGCATGGGCTTCTTCCAGGCTAAGGTTAGCAACAGAGCATTCAAACCCTCTTGCTATGTTGCCTGATTTTTTCAGGCAGGGACTCCAGGAGTAGTGTGATTACTGAGATAAACTGCCAGTTTCTTTTCTTCCTTATTTTCTTTTATCCCAGATAGCCATGTGCCCCCCTAAAGTAGAGGGCTGGGAATGCAAACAGATCTACAGCAATAAATTTTCCAGCATCATTTGCATGTTTAACCTTCCTCTGATTCTCTTATTCTCAAACAGATGCAGGCGAAGCCATTTCTGTAGAAATTTCCATGCTGCTGAACAAGGCGAGGTTTTGATGAAGTAAATAATTTTTAGTACTATTTGAATCTTACCACCCCCCCTTCTTTCTCATACCACGGTCTCTTTTAAGAACATTTTGAGCAACTGTGTTATAAAGATAGTTCATCAGTGAGTAAACCCTGTATCTTTATGACTCAAGGACCATACTGTGGGTTATCTTCCACATTCACAATAGTACTGAAGTTGTGTTTTCCCATCCTGCAGAAACAATATTGGTCATGACATCAGAAGACATGGCCTTTGGTTGTGGCTTATCACTTACAAACTAGGTGACCTCCTCTGTGACATGGCTAAAATTTGTTTTGTTTACTTAGTACAGTTATTGCGAAGGTCAAATGGAGATAGATCACTTTGTAGGACTGTTAAGAGCTACAAAGCATTTAGGGGAGAGAAAATACCATAAGATTATTGATGATACTGGACCATTGTAATCTACAGCAGCACACTCGTCTAAAGGGATCAGCTCCTGGCTTCTAACTGTTTTTTATGTCTAGGTAGGCTTGGCCTCAAATCCAGGCTGCTCCTTTTTTAAGTTCTTTAATCTTGAGAAAGGAATGGTAGCTCTCTGAGTCTCACTTTTCCTATATTTGCCTTTTAGGATGTGTTGAGGATTATGGCTAACACATAAGTTCTTGCTATTCAGTCAATTTTTTTTTTATAATTTTATTAAATCATAATTGTGTACATTGGTGCAATCATGGGGCACAATGTGCTGACTTCAAATACATTATGAAATATTTTGATCATATTGTTAAACATAGCCTTCATGGCATTTTCTTAATCACTATATGAAGACATTGATATTCTACATATAATAAGTTTCACCAGTACCCTGCTAAGATGCGCTGTATGTGTGATCCCACCAATTGCCCTCCCTCTACCCGTCCTCCACCCTTCCCTCCCCTCCTTTTCCCTTTTCCCCATATTCTTGTGCTATAATTGTGTTATAGCCTTCATATGAAAGCTATAAATTAGCTTCATATTAGGGCTGAGTACATTGGATACTTTTTCTTCCATTCTTGAGATACTTTGCTAAGAAGAATGTGTTCCAGCTCCATCCATGTGAACAAGAAAGAGGTAAAGTCTCCATCTTTCTTTCTTGATGTATTTCTATTTTATTGCTTTCTTTTTGATTCAGGCCCCTTCATCTTCCTGACCAAGTGTCAGAAGGCTGGGGAAAGGAGAGAGAGGAAAGGTGGCAGGACTGGGCGAGGCCTGAGGGACAGAGGGACAGAAAGAAGAAGCAGGACAATGTAGACGTCCCCTCTTTGTAAGTGAAACTTCTCCCGTGAAACAAAACCTCAAGATGTGAATCGACAGAAATAAGCATCATGTTGACTTTAAAATACCTTAGCAAGCATCAGAAAACTATTCCCTATTTAATTTGGAGAAAAGAAAGAAGCACTTCAATTGTCAGAAGAATTTATTTTTAATGTAATTTTAATATGTATAAAAGGCATGAAAATCTGGCCTCTGTTTTGCCATGGACAATTTTCAACCTCTCAGCCTTGAAATGTCATCATGTGATTGAATTGGGAAATTATCCACCAAAAGATACTGTCATTTTGTGATCTAAGTAAATTAAATGCAGATCCCATGAACTATGTACATGCACAAGTAGAAGTTTGTGGTATCAAACTTACATTGTATCGATTCAAATTCATCTTGCCTGACTAACGAAAACTGAAATGATGCTCAGTTAATAAAATACATTGTAAGAAAGTAAGTGTTGTTTATTTCAAAAAATGACCTAACTTCATGGCACATAATCATATGTTTATAAATGTTTGGGAAGTGAAGTCCTTTCCTGAGCATTTCATATAGAAAATGCATGAGAGGGAATATGAGTATTATTTATAATGTAAATAAAAGATGAAAGGATAATCTAGAATGCCAACAAAAATAAGATTCATAATTCTCCTATTTTTCCTAGTTTCGAGTTTCCTGAATGGTCTACCATGCCCTCTAACTTACAATACGTAGAACTAGAAACAATACAACACAGCCCTGAAAATCTGTAAGCCCAGATTTTCATCATTAACTGCAAATCCCTTTCCATAGGCCCGCATATGTTTCCATTTTATTTTTAATATTTTGCTCCAGATTGAATTTTGGGCTTTCCCTTCTCATTTCTACACACTGTGTAACACTTAGTAATGAGCTAAAAGAATTCGTGTACTAAATACGGTAACAGGTCCAAGTTAATGATCCTGTAATGCTCGTGACCTGTCTGACGAGATCTGAGGAAATGTGTTTCCACTTGGTGCACACTTTTGCTCCAGCAGCTCAGACAGTAGCACCGTTGAACTTTTAAGATGAGAGACCCTCAAATTGCAAAAGAATTTGTAAGCAGAAAGGACAAAGAGGTCATCTTACTCTTTCTTTGTCATGATGACCCCAAAAGAAAATCATCAGCTGACTCTCCAAAGAAGTTCTTCTCCAAGAGAATGATCCAAAAGGTGTTTGTTGGGTGCATATTTAAAGCCAAAATGAGAGAGAGGGAGAGGAAGGTAACACTAATGACCTTGTGAAATCTATTACATCTTCTAATCGGATTTCACTAGCCAGACCCCAAGAGTCTTAACAAACAGGTCGTGAATATGATTCTCTAATGACTGATTCATGACTGTCAGCAAAGGTGACATTGAAATCAGAACAGTATTTCAATATTCTAACACCAGTGATAAAATAGATTCACTTCTCTTCTGCAGTGACCTTTTCTGATATGCGATTCGGTTTCATGAGTGTCAGGCCGTGAGCATTTTCACTCTCGTGACACTGAGATTCCTCCTAGTGTTCCCCACGTCGTTCTCGTCTGATCGTTCCATTCTCTCCATGTTCTACAGTCTGTCCAAAATCCATCCTTATTCATGAGCTTGCCCTGCCCTGAAATTGCTTTCCATTTCTTAATCTTTAAAACATCTATCCTAAAACATACTCTAGTACGGTTAAAAACAGTATATATTTTATTTAAACATTTCACCAGTACAAACCTCATCTTTCTAAGTAAAGGATATTTCACTTGATCTAAGATTTTACCTAATACCTGGAGACATGTATGGATTTTGAAACAGATTATTTGAATGGTTACAATGGGATGCTTTAAACAGGCATTTTGAGGGCGAAAAAGGGGGAGGAAATGTTGATACCCGTGGTTTGAGTATCAATTCCTTTGTATGCATGTGACAACAGTTGGTTCCAAGCTGATTGATAGAAAGTACATCATTATAACTAGAGGAACTTGTTCAAAGAGAAAACTGCTGAAGAATTCTCAAAACAGCTTTCTTTATAACAGTTTGCCTGTGTCTGCAAATGCTCAAACAATTTCACATTGAGATTGTTTTCCTTTCTCAATTGTTTTAAATTTTCAATTGTTGTTCAGCCTGCAGACATTTTGAGCATTTTTTATATAGATAACTTTGTAAACAGAGTTGGACTTATATAGTACATGAACCAAACTTCTAATTATTATTTTCCCATTTCTACTCTAAAATTCTGCTGACTAAAGACTAACCATAAAAGTTTTAATGGTACGTCCATCTATCTCTATTACATATAGAAATATTTGCAAGAACAACATCTTCATAGATCGGCTGTCAAAATACAGAAGAAATCAATGGCCTGACCTCTCAGGCTTCTGATTTATAGACTCTGTAAACAAAGTCTTGCTAGATACGCTTAAATTTAATGTGTATGCTTACGGTTGTTTAAAATTGAGCCTGGATATACAAAGATAATCTGCTTTACAAATAATTGACCTTATAAAGATTGCCATTCCTGTTAATCAGAAGCAAATTCTTTCCTGGAAATAAGCAGATGCTTTTCACTGGAGAGAAAAAAATTTGTAAGATTGCCATGCCAACTGTCCATCTTGCCATCCCTTCATTCAGCATTTGTGGAGCACTTGTTATTTTCACCCAAAGAATATAAGTATACTTTGCTGGATTCTGTAATCTACATAGATGAATCGTATGCAACATCTGACATGGACGAGCTTACCATTTGAAGTATAAAACTCAGTTCATTCATTTTCCAATATTTATTGTGACTCAATTTAATGCTATTTCAGAAGTGTGGAGGATGCCACATGGAACAAAAGGAACTTGATCTTTACCTCTCTGAATTTAAGGTTGTTATAACTGTGGAGGGTACACACTAAAACCTGCAGGACAAAAAGCAACTAATCGTGCAAAACTCTGGAGCAGGACATTGCTGGCAAGGGGACATTAGGCATCTGGCTGTAAGCTAAGAGCAAGTTCAGTATATTTGTTCTCGCAGAAAGAATATGAGTATGAGCAGGTGCAGTGGTGTGATGGCTCCCACCTGTAATCCCAGTACTCTGGGAGGCCGAGGCAGGTGCATCCCTTGACCTCAAGAGTTTGAGACCAGTCTGAGCAAAATCAAGACCACTATTGCTACTAAAAAAAGAAAAACTAGCCAGGTATCATGGTAGGTGCCTGTAGTCCCAGCTACTTGGGAGGCTGAGGAAGAAAGATTGCTTAAATCTAACAGTTTGAGGTTACTGTGAGGTTGCTTTGAGGAGCCCATGGCAACCTATCCAGGGCAACAGAGTGAGATTCTGTCTCCCCTCTCCCCCCTAGAAGTGTATTATTTGTATTATAGTAGGTAAAACAAAGGATAAGAGGTGGGAGAAAGAATATTGGTAACAGGAAAGTTCTAATAAAAGTAATTTCATAAAGTAGAAATTTAGTAAGTGAAAGCTAAGTAGAAGTTCACAGGATAACAGAAGTGGGAGGGCATTAAGACAGAAGGTGCTGCTGGACCCACGTAGAGAGGTATGAGACAGCAAGATGCATGATGGGAAATGCACATCAACCTCTATGGCCAGAGTGTAGGGTGGTGACAAGTAGTAGCTTTGCTAATGTTGAATGTAATAAGAATACAAATAACAGTGGCTTAAGTAATTAAGAATTTAGTTTTATAGTAAGCAGTTATTAACTTTGACCAGTAGCTTAATTCTATAAGAAATGAAGATCCATGGGCCTTTCCTCATGGAGTCAACATGGCTGCAGAAGCTCCAATCATATCATCCTGACCCTGAGTTCAGTGCAGGAAGTAAGGGATCGAGTGGCACAGGAAGGAATCTGTCCTCTGACAACACTTTTTTCTTATCAGGCATGAAAATTCCTTCCCAGAAATTCTTCAGAAAACTCCCCCCTGTACCTGGGTAAAATGCTCATCTTAGATGAAGAATCCAGGTTTCCCAAGGTCAAAGAGCCTTGCTCTGATAAGTCAAGGTTTTCTTAGCAAGGAAGAAGGGAGGGATATTTATACCATGGTGGTAGTAATAGTGTCTGCCACACCAGATGCTGATGATGGAAGGCCTTAGGTTTACTCTTGCTAAGCAATAGGCTTCCAGAGCAATGGGCCTGTGCCTGAACCCTCAGCTCATGATAACTTATTGATAATTGAATTGTTTATTCCTTCATAATTCTTATTTAAAACATTTTTGCTTTTATTTGTATAAGAAATAGCTTCATTTTTTCCCTACTTCATCTTCTCTCTTTCTGTGGAATTTGTAAATAAGATAAGTAATGCTTTAATTCTTTTATTGTTTTTTAAGCTCATACATTCAAATATGTTCAAAGAAAATTCACCAGAATTGAATTCCTTTTCTGCAGCTTTACAATATAACTTTGTGATAGACTTTTCTCCTAGGTCACAGATGCAGGCAAAAGTATCACTACTACCTTTTTAATCATTATGTAAACAATGATATATAGATGTGTATATATATCACATATATACATATGTATATACATATATACACAGACACATATATACACGCATATAGATATACACATATGTATGTTAGTTTTTCTCTCAGGAAAAGTGAAAGTCATTCTAGTAAGAGAATACAGAAAACATGAAGATTGAGATCTTTGCTCTCAAAAGCAACATATCTAATCACCTCTATTTCTTACTCATCTAAGAAAAGGATACAAAACTAACAAGTTCTCTGAGGATGAAAATAATTTCCTACATTTCATTAGGTTTGCTTTTTTATGCTACATTAAACCAAGGAGTCTATATAAACCCCTGCCTGCTTACAGAGTTTCCTCCTTTTGGGCTATAGGAAATTTAGTTTGATGTTCGCTTCTGTCCTAATGAAGAGAAAAGTAACAAATTCTTATTACAAAAACATTCTACAATTGAACGCATTGTCCATTTGCTATTTGTAGCACTTAAGATGGTACTTTTCTGATAAATGATCAACAGAATAAACACCATGCTTAGAAGCTGAAATGCATTATGAATATGCAAATAAGAGACTGAATGATGCCCATTATGAACTTTCAGCTTATCACAGAAACTATAGGAAATGGGTTTGCAATAGTGGGGTGTCTAGCAATTGGGCAGTTTGGTCTCTTCTCAATCTAGACTTTGCTAAGATTTACAGAATCCTCTGTAGTGACTATTTACCCAGAACTTCACATAAGTAGAATTTCTGAACTTTCTCAGCAAAGACTTTTTCCTTAGATATCCATATGATGTGCATTTCACACTAACGTTCATTTAGAATCTATGGTGAAAAGAACAGAGAATGATAAGAAGTTAATGCTATGATATATTTATTAATATTTTAAGATGCATTTCCTGACTTTGGATTACATGTGAAGGCTTGATCATGGGTAGTTATGGATTCTCCCTCATAATGCCACAAAAATGACTTTAAAAATGAAAAAAAAGTAATGAGGAAAAGTAAAAAGAAAATATAGTATCAGAAACATCTTTACAGTAAATTTTTTGAAAGTTGAATAAGATGGATGAGCAATAACAGACATGGCAAAGTAGGGAATACAGAAAGCTAACAGACCAGGCAGAGGGCTTCTTCTACCTCACAAATCCCCTCTGAGTCTCTGACTGTGGCTGTGAAAGTAAATAATTAGAAATCTGAGCTGTGGAAAATTTCAAATATTCTGAGCCTTAGAGGGATGTGAGTATGGAGCCTAAGTGATGTATACTCAGGAAGTGATGTATACTCCTACAGGAAGCTAGCCTGGCCATCTGTAACCCCTCTTTCTCCCATTGTAGATTAGCATCCTTCCTTACTGGTACTGTTTTGTAAAATATCGTTGATGACTAGAAGACTCCAGGGAAGACCACCTTCCTCTTCTCTGTTGATCTTTGTCACAGATTAACTTCCCTCTTTCTTCTATCATTTTGTCTAAGATGGAATGTTAAATACGCTTTTAAATTGGAAAGGAAGTGAAAACAAAAATATGAAAAACAAAACCAAGTGCAACTAACTATATTGTTGTAACTCATCAACAACCCTTTTCTAGAAAACGTTGTAATCCTGTTAAATGTCTTTGCTTTCTTCCTATATAAGCAAGATCTTAACTTTTATTTTTTTATTAAATCATAACTGTGCACATTAACGCATTTATGGGGTACAATGTGCTAATTTGATATATAGTGTGGAAAGCTTACATCAAACTGGTTAACATAAGCATCACCTCACTTACTTATTTGTTGTGGTAAAACATTTACACTCTACTCTTAATAGTTTTGAAATGTACCATTGCATTGTGCACATTAGATGAGGTCCCACCAAATGCTCCCCCCCACTCCATCCTTCTCCCTCCCCTCTCCCATCTCTTTTCTTCTTCTTTCTGGACTATGGTTGTGTTTTATCATTCATATGAATGTGTAGGTGATTATATATTGATTATATATTGGTTTCATAATAGTATTGAGTACATTGGAAACTTTTTCTTCTGTTCTTGAGATACTTAACTAAGAAGAATGTTCCAGCTCCATTCAGGTAAACATAAAAGATGTAAAGACTCCATCTTCTTATGGCTGCATAGTATTCCATGGTATACATATACTACAATTTGTTAATCCATTCATGAGTAGAAGGGCACTTGGTTTGCTTTCATGACTTGGCAATTATGAATTGGGCTGCAATAAACATTCTGGTGCAAATGTCTTTGTTGTAAAATAATTTTTATCATCTGGGTATATACCTAGTAGAGGAATTGCAGGATTGAATGACAGGTCTATTTTTAGTTCCTTGAATATTCTCCAAACTTCTTTCCCTCCAGTGTAGAAGTGGTCCCTTCTTTTTACATCCACACCAACGTAGTTTTTGAATTTTGTGATGCTGAGTTAGATAATATCTCAAAGTGGTTTTGATTTGCATTTCTCCAATGACTAAAGATGATGAACATTTTTTCATGTGTTTGTAGGCCATGCGATGGAGTTAAATTGAAATCTTTTCCACTCAGATCTGGAACTAGACAAGGATGTCCATTGTCTCCACTGCTATTCAGCATAGTAATGGAAGTCTTAGCCATCACAATCAGGCAAGAGAAAGTGATCGAGGGTATCTAGATGGGGTCAGAAGAGATCAAACTCTAACTCTTCCAGAATGATATGTGATCTTATCTCTGGAAAACTCCAGGGACTCAACTACAAAACTCTTAGCAGTGATCAAGGAATACAGTAGCATCTCAGGCCACAAAATCAATTATTTACAAATCAGTACCTTTATATATACCAACAATAGTCAAGCTGAAAATATAGTCAAGGACTCTATTCCTTATAGAGTAGTGCCAAAGAAGATGAAATATCTGGGAATTTACCTAACAATGGACCTGAAAGATCTCTATAAAGTGAATTATGAAACTCCAAGAAAAGAAATAGCTGAAGATGTTAACAAATGGAAAAACATACCATGCTCATGACTGGGAAGAATCAACATTGCTAAAATGTCCATACTACCCAAAGCAATCTACAGATTTAATGCAATCCCTATTAAGTCACCATTGTCATACTTTAAAGATCTAGTACTTTGTTTTATATGGAATCAGAAAAAAAACCTTGAACAGCCAATACATTACTCAGAAATAAAAACAAATCAGGAGGTATCATGTTACCAGACTTCAGGCTATACTATAAATCTATAGTGATGAAAACAGCATAGTGTCGGCACAAAAATGGAGAGATAGATATATGGAACAGAATAGAGAACCAAGAGATGAACCCACCCATCAATAAATAAGCCCATCAAAAAAATAACTTTTTAAAAATTATTGTCATAGGTAGAAATCAAGCTTCAAATAAGAAAATATAAACACTGGTTTTTGCCTAAATCTCAATTAACGTTTAAAGGAAAAGAAAATTGTCATTTGATCTTTGATAAGCCTATCAACAGGATTCATTTGGGGAAAGATATCCTATTTAAAAAATGGTGGTGGGCGAACTGGCTGGTGACCTGTAGAAGACTGAAACTGGACCCTCACCTTTCATAATTAACTAAAATTGATTCTCACTGGATAAAAGATTTAAACTTAAGACATGAAACTATAAAAATACTAGAAGAGAGTGAAGAAACGCTTGAAGAAATGGGCCTAGGAGAATACCTTATGAGGAGGACTCCCCTGGGCAGTTGAAGCAACACCAAAAGTATATTTCTGGGATCTGATCAAACTAAAAAGCTTCTGCACAGCCAAGAGCACAGTAAGTAAAGCAAGCAGAAAGGGAGAAGATATTTGCAAGTTATGTTTCTGACAAAGGTCTGATAACTACAAACCACAGAGAACTCAAATTAATCAATAAGAAAAGAACAAATGACCCCATTTCTTTATGGTCAAGAGACTTGAACAAAGGCTTCTCTGGAGAAGATTTTAACTTTTAAGCTTGGTCTTGAACTCCTGAACTCAAGCAATCTACCTGCCTTGGCTTCCCAGAGTGCTAGGATTACAGGCATGTGCCACCTTGCCCCAGCCCTGGCCACTTTCTTGAGGGATGTTTTCCTAAAAGTTTTTGTAGTATCAACTTATAATAGAGACTATATAAGTGTGGTTAGATAAATGGAATCCAGATTTTATTCCAAGAACCTTTGGGTGTTTAGGGTCATTTGAAGAGTCCCAAATGATGTAACTACATAGGATTAATAATTCCTCTTCCTCTTTATTCTTTCTTCACTTTTAAGAAATAATGAGATAAAATAGAAATAGATAGAAAATTTTACCTAATCTGGCCTCAGCTCATCACAAAAAAATTATAAATAGACATAACCTGAAAGAGAAATATCATAACCTTCCCATTATCCAGCTCCACTTGTTGGGAACAGTGGTTTTGAAACTAAAAAAATAAAAAATAAATCGCAGATACTAATTTCAGTGAAGTTTTACATTGGCTTTGCCTTCAACTGTCCTACTCTCCTTACCTGTTCTAGGGTATCTAGCAAGGCACTATCTCTCCAGCTGTCATTGTGTCTTTGCCTCTGTTCTATTAGCACCGACCTCTGCATGGCAAAGTCCCACAATCCCCCTGGCACCGCCCACATGACTGAATAGAACTCCTCAGTAACTACTTTAGAAACCATTAGAACCTGCACAGGAGAATAAATCACATGCAAAATAAAACAAACTCAACCACGGTAGAACTTGATTGATTCACTTATTTAGCCAATCCTTAGTTAAACAATTTTCTTTTCCTTTAAACGTTAATTGAGATTTAGGCAAAAACCAGTTTTTATATTTTCTTATTTGAAGCTTGATTTCTACCTATGACAATAATTTTTAAAAAGTTATTTTTTTTTTGATGGGCTTATTTATTTAGCAAAGTAGAAAGACTGAATTCAATTGATTACAGCCATCACTTATCTTGGCCTCACCTTCAACTTCTAGAACTCTGTTGACCTTAAATAACAAGATTCAGAAAATACGATTATAAGTACACAGTTTATTTGAGCTTAAAGCTTAAGAATGGCCTCCCAAAAGCATAGATAACAGTTTCCCTGAATAAACAATCCTATTAGCAGAAGTTATAGGTTTTTTGTTTTCTTTTTTATTCCTTCTGTGTCTTTTTTTTTTTTTTTTTTTTTTTTTTGAGATAGGTTCTCAGTCTGTCCCCCAGGCTGGAGTACAATGGTGCAATCACAGATGACTACAGCCTTGATTTCATGGACTCAAGCAATCCTCCTACCTCAGCTTTCCAAGTAGCAGGAAATATGGGTGCATGCCAGCACTCCAAGCTAATTTTTTAATGGTTTTATAGAGATGGGGGGTCTCACTATGTTGCACAGGATGGTCTTGAACTCTTTGCCTTGAGTAATACTCCTAGCTTCCCAAAGTGCTGAGATTCATAAGAACATGAGACTGGGGGACAAGAACGTTTTGAAGAAAAAAGGAGAGGCTGTTCTTAAGTTATTTACCAATAATTTACATTAAAATAAATAAGCCAGTCAATGCAGAGGCTCATGCCTATAATCCTAGCATTTTGGAAGGTGCATGCTCAAGACTTCAAGACCAGCCTGAGCAAGTGTGAGACCCTTTCTCTACTAAAAATAGAGAAATTAGGTAGGTGTCTTGCACTTATAGTCCCAGCTATTTTAGAGGCTGAGGCAGGACAATCCCCTAAGTCTGGAGTTTGAGGTTGCTGTAATCTAAACTGATATAATGACACTCTAACCTGGGCAGTAGAGTAATACTCTGTCTCAATTAGTCAATAAATAAATAAAGAAAACTAAATGAACTATTGCTTGAATAAACATTGTTCTCTGTATCGCAAATTCTAGGACTGTGAAGGATGGGTTAGGCAACTGGTCATGAACAAAATGTTCTTAAACAATTGCCCCCTGGGCATGGGTACGGGGGTGTGGGGGGGAAAATAAAGCCTCATATCCCTCTGGACCTGATAAATTTTGCATACTTCACACAGACCAGACTCCTCCAAGCTCTTTTTTTATTCTCATTTTCCCCCTTTTTATCAATATCTTTTAAAGAAAAGATCTTAGATGAACAGATGATCTTAGCTCCTTTTATTTCAGGAACTTAGTCCTGTGTTGCTCAGTCTGTTCCACGTAGGGCAGAAGGGAGCCTACATCTCAGTGAGGAATTGTAAGAGTGTGAAAAGTCGAATTGCAATAGCATTAAGGGTGGCAAGAATGAGCCCTCAGTGAAATCACTAATTTATATAGTTTCAAATACCCATTTTGTCACTTGTTGAGTCATCTCTAGTCCTCAGAATACTATCAGTTTCATTTTCTTGGAAGGAGTTAAATAATGACAGATGTATAGTAGAAAAACAGTGTATACAAGAATTATGATCAACAAGAGAATTTGCATGCTAGGAAAAAAAGATAATATTGAGGAGTCAAATAAAAACATGATGAAGAAATTAAAACCCAGTTCTTCTACAGGGACTTGTAGTGAACAAATGATTCAGGATTTAGTCTAAATTCAAAAGTAATTGTCTGCACTGAAATCTGGTAACAGGTTTGCTATAGTTTTCCTCTGAAACATAGTTTTCTCTTTTATTTTTCTCTCTAGCTCCCCAACTCTACCAAATAAATCTAGGAGTGTTAGGTAGGTAGTGAGGGATCCTGGCTCTATTAGGGACAAAGGAGGGTGCCCCAGCCTTGATGTTGTCTTGAGCAATTGCCACACCTGGGGAAGAAGGGTAAGGGAACCTTGGTGTTGCTCACTCTGATACTGTCATACCTGGGGAAAGGAGGATTGCCTTGCCAATCTCCAAAAGAATGCAGGATTTCTCCAGCCTGTGGGCCAGGCAGCCCAGGCACAATCAGTTCTAGAAAGAGAGATGGTGAAGTCTGAACCATGAGGCGGGCTCAATCCAGACTCTATAATCAGGACCCCAGACCATACCCAGAGCCTCTTGTTGTGACAAGGGGACTCATCTGTCATCTGTAGTGAATGTATATTGCTCTTGCTCTATAAACCTACTGTGCCCTTCCTCAGTAAAGTTCATTTTATGCTTGCCTTGCATTGGGAGTGTCTGACCATTCATTTGCCAAGAGCATACCAAGAACCCAGAACAGACTGCCAATCTGACAGGAGGACCAGTGTACTGGCAAAATAAACTTAAGTATGATACATGGCCTGATTATTTGCATAAAGTGCAACAAAAATAATGAATGACTATATAAGCTTTTTAAAGTGGAATTCCATGGTAACGAATCTCAGTTAGATATTTAAAATCCTCTTGAGGCTAAGAAGCCAAGCCAAGGATTCATCATGAGAATATACCTATAATACTTGTGTGAATAGTGTGAATTCCTCTCTTCTTGAGGTCCTAAAATGTCTTGAGGCTCCTGAGTCTGTCAGAAAGTAACATTCTTTACTTACCCACAAAGCTAGGAAACTTGTAAGGAAACTATGTAGACAAGGTATCAGGTCAGTCTTTCCCCAGGTTCTATCAAGTCACCCTAGAGTCCTATAAGCAGTCTGGGCATATCCAAAAATATGCCATTCCTGTCAAAGCCTTAATAGAATTACCAGTGTCTCCGATGTGCCCTGTTACAAAGGAAAACATATTCTTATTGAACTCATGTAAATATATCTTTTGCCATAAAATAAAAATACTCATGAATAGTTTCCAAATTTTAGAGAAAGAAAGGTAAATATAGTATGTTGACCACCCAAGGAACTATAACAAACTGGTCAACCAAGTTCAACAAAAGGAACTAGGTTTACCGTACAGATGTATACATGCGGTGCGTGTCCTATTTACGAATATTAGGTCAAGTTAAGGAGGTGGCCAATGGAGGGAGGTGGTCAAACATGGTGGTTCTACTGTATTTCAAAGTTGCCCACAAAAGTGCACTTTACACAGTTGGCATAAGCTATGAGTATCTAGAAAAATATATATATAACTTTCTAGACTCTGCACAAAATAAAAAAGAAGCAATGCTTCAAACAAAAAAGTCCTAAAAATCATTTTAGTTTTCTATCATTTAAGTCTCATGTAATTAATTCCTGTTCTTCTCTGTGTAGGGTTAGCAATCTTCATGACTATATCAGTTTTTATTAGAGTTCTGGAAGTGTTTACTCAACCCAGTGGTATAAATCTTTGAAATTATCAGAAACTTGTACTCAAGAGCACCTTTCAGGCCCCTTTTCCATGAATTTCCTTGAGGAAGAAGCAAATCTGGGTATGTAGTGGATGAGAAACCAAGCTCCAGAAGAATCAAAGTCAAACAATTATCTGTGGATGACAGAAGACCTAGAGCACCATGATGAAAGACAACTATGCTTGAATTGCTCATGAAACAAAGCCAGACATAATCTCCAGTTATCTCTTTGCTACTTATTTTTACAGACCGTGAATGTTAGATAGTTGTTATCTAAGGAAAAACCCTAAAGTTAAACATATGGGTATTTTACTAATCACAGGACATAGAGCTTTTCATTAAACTAACAATAATAAATTAGTTTTATTTCCCAATGATTTACCTATTTCATGTGAACCAAACGACATTCGATTTCATTTCTATTTTTCAGACAAAATAGTTGATTTAAATGTTTACTTTTCCTCAAGCCAAATAATGATAATGATTTCCTATATGTATTTTGTAGTGAAATCGCACGTAAGACACGTATGAAAACATAGAGCTACAGACAGACGGAAGCATGTTTTGTAGCTTTATAGGTTCCTCATGTGCCAGTTTTTAAATAGTTTGCTTCCCTCATTAGACTATCAAGTTCTAAACAATTTTTAGCCAGGAAACTCAAAATTTGTATATACTTTCAAATACATGACCTTCATACAGTAAAATTTATATAATTTGTATATACTTTCAAATACATGACCTTTAGGCAAAAATATATATTTCAAAGGCATAGAACTTAGATCTAAGCACCGTAATTTGCTGAGACAAAGAAGGGTGTAAGTAAAGGTTCTGTCAAGACAAGATGGCCAGGAAAATTCTTTTGAATAAAGAAAGATAAGGGTTGTGATGTAAACTTTAAGCCAATGGTTTAGGTTAGGGAGGAAGATGCCCTTATAAATGGAAATTTCTTTTATAGATTTAAATCTCTTTTACAAGAGTTTCAAAATAGCCAGCTCAATCCCAGAAAGTCACATTTTGGGAGACAAATCTAGTAATGTTGGGGGCCTAACGCAGCCCCACACAAACTGTCCTCCTGCCCTGCCCCAAGAAGAAAAGACCACAAAGGACCTAGCTAGTACTGACTCAAAGATTCACACCAAGGGACCCTAGCCCACCAGCATCTTCCAGCAATCAGAGGAATTTATCTACCTCCTACAGCCCCATACAAAGAGGTCTCCCAACCCCCTCCCACTGGACACTGCTTGGCTTTTTCCAGCAGTTCCCTATCATTAAACCTGCTCTGAACCTCTCCTATTCTCCAGTCTCACCTTTGAGTACTCTCTGACCTTTACACTTCTAAAGGTGATCTTTTCAACTCAGCTTTTTTTCTTTCTTGATTAGACTACTGACTTTAGGGGTGGAACCATATAAAGAACAGGACAATGTAAGCATTTGTAGTTAAAATTTAAACACATAAAAAGTACGCATAACTGGAAGGCAGCACAATTAGATCTTTAAAACTCAAGGTTCTCACTTTTGTACTGAATCCCAGGTTGTCCAAAGAGAAAGAGATCAGATATTAGTTTTATCATCTCTTGTAATTCTTCATTATTTAATTATTTGGTTTCCTTCATAACAGTATGAATTGTAATGTATGAACCAAAAGGATCAAATTTTTTAAAAAAATATTGAATCTAATAATTCTATTTTGTCTTCTTTTTCTAAATACAGTGTGACCACAAAGTTCATGGCCACCCTATATATTTCCCCCTTTTAAGAGAAGGAGATGTGGGTATTATATAATCTATAAAACTTTTTGAAATGTCCAGGCTTTTTGCAGTAATTCCAAATAAGGGATTAAGCCAATTTGGGAATGTATTAGGCTACTTAGTTGTAAATTGGTTGGACAATTGTTTTAGTTGTAAACTTATTACCATTGTTGAATTTTTTCCCTATTTAACTTCCCATTATTTTCTTCTTTGGATGCAAAACATTTGATCAGTGAAATTAGCCAGATCATGAGTTTGACAGGTAGCCCAACTGGCAGTTGTCATTGCCACTTCTTTATCTGATCCCTTTATAAAGTTCGAGTTAAGAAAAGTATCATTTCAGTTTTTTGCATATTTTTCTTCTACATGATGAATATTGTCTAACCTTTTTTTTCAAACCTGTTATAGCATGATAATATGGGTTCCTCAAGATTTCTCCAGTAGGATAGTATTTTGTTTCAAGTAATTATACTTTGGAAAACTAAGGGGATAACATTGGTAAATCTTGAACAGCATTGGGGGCCTGTTGATACTCTACTTCAGAAACATATATGAAAATCTTCTAAGGGAATTCAACAATTTATTGTTGTCCCATCTTTAGTTTTACTTTCTGACACTAACATGTGAACCAGTTAATACAAATCACAGAATCTGGGATCAAAAGCTGGAATGTTTAATCTGAATTCTCTAGCAAATGCAGTAAGGTACTGAAGAGGAACTGGGAATCTTTTAATTATGCCTTTAAATTCTACTTTTGACAGACTGATAAACCAAGGCAGGTTCTTCACTGCCAGGTATTCCCAAAATGAAAGTAGACGAGAAGGAGCAGCAAGGGGACGGCAAAGAGGAACTGGACCAGGGCAAAGCAGCTCAGATACTCAACGATCAAGAGAAGGCGAAGGAGAAGTTAAGGTCGGAGAAGGGAAAATTCAGCAGCCTTTTTCAATTCAGAAATCGTTTCAGACGGTCTTTTGTTTTCCACTTGCAAAGAAATGACTTTCTGAAAGCCTCTTCTAAGGAACCTGCTGAGTATCAATGAAAATCTACTCTCCCAGTTATTTTGTTTTGTTTCAGAATTGTTTATTTCTAATTGAGCAAGCAGATAAACTAGTTTAGATACTTCAGAGTTATCCCATTTGGGCTATTATAATTTGATGTCACCATGAGTTACCTTGACCAGTTTTCTAAATATTTGCATAAAGAGGTGCTATGAATACTAAACAAAAATCCAGCTAGTATTTCCAAGTGGCTAGCTCTCTCCTTAAGGAGGAAGCCTGAGCTTTAGAAGTACACCTGCTCCTAATTTTGATTTTCCCTTTGAATGACCAAAAAGACCTAGTGGTGAGAGTTTCTGTCACTCAAAGAGAAAGTTCAGATATTTCAATTAGGTGCGGCCTTTCTCTAGTTCAAACCCTCTCAGCCTCGTAAAAGATTCAGACTTTAAAGATTCAGAACCAAACTTCAAAATATGGCTGATTTTGAAGATGACACATTTTTTTACTTCAGCCACAAAGATTCACTTCTTTCAGAGAGAAACTCTTTTCTCCGTGACCAAAATTTTTGAACGAGAGAAAAGGTTTCAAACTCCAATGAGTAAAACAAATACAGCCTTACCCTCAGAGAAAAGTGAAAGGAATAAAGATGTGATCAGCAGAGCTCTAGAGAATAGGAAACCAAACTCCTACCTGACAGGAGAACATCAATTCCAGCCCTGGTGGGTGGGAATGTGTGTAACTGAGTTACTAAAAAGTTCAGTACTCGTCCCAGGGCTGAATCAGTGAGAAAAAAGAATGAGGACAACTGGTCTGAGGAAAAGAAAAGAGCAGTTTATTAATTGGCCAGCAAAAGAGGAGGGTAGCAGACTCGCATCTCAAAAGACCACCGTCCTGCCTTTGAGCAGAAACACAAGGCTTTTTAAAGGGAGGTTTTCAGGCGTGCTACTCGGGTCTGTATGAGCGGTGTTACGTGTTGTGGCTTCAGCTATGGCTATTTAACTATAATTGGTGGTTTCAGTTGACTTTATCTCTGGTGATGTCGATCTTGTGACCCTTGTCTGAACAGTTCTATTGAGCCATCTCCTGTGGTTTAAGATATTAGCAACAAAACAACAAAACAACATTTTTCTGCCCCTTTGATTACTGCCCTCTCTAAGAAATACATACAGATTTTAATTCCCAAAAAGAGTTGGGGGAGTTCAAAGAGAGAACTAATAAAACATTTAATCACCCCCTTTCAGACCTTTGCTTCTATAACAGCTGGAATAAAGTCTGAATTTTTTTTTTTTTGAGACAGAGCCTCAAGCTATCCCCCTGGGTAGAGTGCTGTCGCATCACAGCTCACAGCAACCTCCAACTCCTGGGCTCAAGCAAGTCTCCTGTCTCTGCCTCCCAAGTGGCTGGGACTACAGGCGCCTGCCACAATGCCTGGCCATGTTTTGGTCGCAGACGTCATTGTTGTTTGGCAGGCTTGGGCTGGATTCGAACCTGCCAGCTCAGGTGTATGTGGCTGGCGACTTAGCCGCTTGTGCCACAGGCGGCGAGCCTAAAGGTCGAATCTTTAACCAGAATGAGAGAATTTGAACTAGAGAAAAGCTGCACCCAATTACACACGGCAGTGCTCAATATTTTACTTTTTATTAGGTTCATTCCAGCTGTCCTCACATACTTTCTCACTCACCTAATGAAAGGTAGTAAAATGTTGTCTTGGGCATTTTAGCATATTGTTTAACTGCTGTTTGGGGGTTATTTATAAATTAAAGACCCCTGCTGACTTCAGTGACAGGGAATGAAAGTCATTTTTGCTGGTGCCCAGGCTCTGCATGAGGCCCAAACACAGTCCTGGGGATCACTGGAGGTTCGCTTTGTATCCCAGGAATATGTCAACCTTAAGTAATGAGATTCAGAAAACATAATTAACCGTGGAGTTTATCAAGCTCAAAGCTTAAGGATGGTCACCTGGGATTACAGAGGCACGTTATCCTGAAAATACACTCCAGCAGGCAGAATTGATGAGTGAATCTTTTAAGGAAAAATTAAGGGACAGTTGTTTACCAACAATTTATGGTAAAATGACATAAGATATTGATTGGCCATACATTGTTCTTTGTATGACAAATTCCAGGAACTTGAAGATAATGGGTGAGGCAGTTGGTCAGAAATAAAATGTCTTTAAACAATTGTCCCGAGGCCTGACGTTGTTGACGGGGGTGACCGAATGGGCCTGGCCAGTTTTGCTCACTTCATGTAGTCAGACAGCTCTGAGCAGTCCAATCTTGTCTGTGCAACCTGGTATCTCTGAAAAACAGAAATACAGGTAAGATAATAGTTCCACAACAGCTGAGATTCGGAACCTAAAGGATAGTACGGTACTGCAATTGAGCATAACTTACACAGGGCAAGTGCTCAGTATTTTGCTTTTTATTAAAAGGTTCATTCCAGCTGTCCTCACATACTTTCTAACTCAACTGATGAAAAGTAGTAAAATGTTGTGTTGGGCATTTTAGCATTTTGTTTAACTGCTGTTTGGGGTTTATTTGTAAATTTAGAATTATGTTAGAGGCAAGAAGTCAGTGGCGAAGGTGGCAAAAGCGAAGTCATATTTTCTGCAGAAATTATGGGGAAAATCAGCTGAAAAATTAACAGATTGTCTTAGAGTTCAAGAAGAAATCAGTATCACGACAATACCCAATAGGACCCATCCGTGTATTTACTCATCCACTTAACATATCTGAGCACCAGAGGCTATGTTGCAGGCATTTTTGGTGGCACTGGGGAAACAGGAAAGACTAAAAGGAGCCCTGTTCCTGCAAAGAGTACATTCTAGAGAGATGATAGAGACAGTAAGACATTAGCTGTGGGGTGGCTCCTGTGGCTCAGCGAGTAAGGCGCCGGCCCCATATACCGAAGGTGGCGGGTTCAAGCCCGGCCTCGGCCGAACTGCAAAACAAAAAAATAGCCGGGCGCTGTGGCAGGTGCCTGTAGTCCCAGCTACTCGGGAGGCTGAGGCAAGAGAATCGCTTGAGCCCAAGAGCTGGAGGTTGCTGTGAGCAGTGTGACGCCACGGCACTCTACCAAGGGTGATAAAGTGAGACTCTGTGTCTACAAAAAAAAAAAAGAAACAAATTCACAAATCAATTATAAACCCTTTGTCAGAATGCCTGTATTGGCTTAGTGCCAACTGTGTAGTTCAAAGAGGCTAAGGTGCCAACCACATACACCAGAGCTGGCGGGTTCGAATCCAGCCTGGGCCTGCCAAACAACAATGACAACTACAACCAAAAAACAGCCGGGCATTGTGGTGGGTGCCTGTAGTCCCAGGTGCTTGGGAGGCTGAGGCAAGAGAATCACTTAAGCCTAGGAGTTGGAGGTTGCTGTGAGCTATGATGCCACGGCATTCTACCAAGGGTGACGGCTTGAGGCTGTCTCAAAAACAAAAACAGACTCCTGGGTGGTGCCTGTGGCTCAAAGGAGTAGGGTGCTAGCCCCATATGCTGGAGGTGGCAGGTTCAAACCTAGCCCTGGCCAAAAAATGGCAAAAAACAAACAAACAAACAAAAACAGACTCCTGTGTTGCAATCTGAGGGTTCAGATAAAGACAGGTTCTTTACCTGCTGCCTGGATACCAGAGCCTGGGTGCCCCAGTCCAGATGACACTACCATTTGCAGAGGTGGCGAAGGAGGCCTACCATGTGCCAAGCACTGAACAGAGAGCTTTGGGGCATCATCCCCTTTAATCCTCTTAAATGTACTATTAAGCACTGGTGACCATCCCGTTTTTACAGAGGAGGAAACTGAGACTCAGGGGGTGAAGTGCCTCAGCCTGGGTCTAACTGGAAAAAAGCCGATACTAGTGAGCTGGATGCTAGGGTTGGCATCATTGAGCCCTGGTTTGATGTGACCACTGACAGCCAGGGCACTCCCAAGACCACAATGCTCAGCACAGAGCTGGAGCTCAGTAAAAGCTTGTAAATGAATGACTAAATGAACGTAGCTGAAGTCAACATGGCAATGGATTCCTGGACAAACCTGGGGGTTGAACTTCTCTGCCAAGAAAGACAACATCAGAACACTTAGAACAGAAAGTCAATAAGCCCCATTCTCTTTCTGATCTAGGAGGGACCCAGGAGCTAGGGACTTTGGATGGAGCTTCAGCTGTCAACTTCACACCCCAACCCTTTCCACCATTCTCCCTACATCCCAACTGGTCCTGGGCCCACCCTGAATTCAGACAGGGCTGTCTGTCTCGCACCTGTCTTGTTCTGGGCATCCTCCTATATCAGCTGGGACATCCTGATGTCAGTGACCCTGTGTCTTGACCACCCTATGAGCCCAGAGCTTTGTAGGCCAACCTAGCTCTCAGGCTCACATTAGCCAGGAGGGTGATATGGATGGACCCTGGGAGCAGCAGCCTGGGTCTGCCTGGGGTTGGACCCACCTAGCCACTCATCCAGAGGCCTTGGGGAAGCTCTTCTCTCTGAGTAAGCCTCGCTTTTCCCACATGTAACAGGACGAGCTTGTGAGTAAAATAAAACAGTACACAGGAGATATGGGTAGTGAATGCAAGCCACCTGCAAGAGGCCAAGCCTCCCTCACTGGAGGCAGGGATTGGTCTGAGGGTAGGTGCTCAGGCTGCCCATGGGCCTTGGCAGCACAGAACCAGTTCAAGTCCTGACTCTACCATGCCCCCATTTGGGGACAGGTGCTTTAACGGCACTGAGCCTCATCTTTGAAACAGGGAGGGAAGCAGAGCCCTCCTCAGAGATGGGCACATAAGCCAATGACCCCAGTGTGGGCACATCTTCTGTTCTCGGGCAGGTTAACTATTCTTGGTGCTCTTGCTGTTGCACTATGCCACAGCCATCGTGAGAAATTGATGGAGTTTGTTTCCTGGAAAGAAAACCAGGCTGTTAAAGCAAATACATCCTGCCTTCTTCCCTGAGCCTTGCCGCCTTTATTTCACAACTCCAAACAGGAGGAGCAGATGGGCAGCTCAGTCCTTTGACTCCAAAACTATTTAAGTGCCTACTATGTGTCCAGAGTTGCAGTGTGTGTCAGGCAGTGGGCTGTGTCTAACAGGTCTTTACCATAATTTGGTGAGAACCCCTTATCTCCCAGAGAGAGACAGGAGGGCTCCAGATTTAGATAAGAGGGAGCCTGGAGGCTGCAGGTCTAAGGGAGGGCAGCCAGGTGTCAAGAGGGGAGGGAAAACAGATGGCAGCTCTAGGATTTAGGGAATTTTACTTAGGAGGAGCATAAAGTGGAGGGGAAGGACTTGCAAAGCATCAGGCTAGGGAGATAGGTCCAGCATCCGCAGGAAAGAGGGGGATGTCTCCCAAGGCTGCTGCTGGAGGGAGATCAAGGCACTCAGACCAAATCAGAGGATGGGGGGCCTTGCAAGGTTGGCGCCCCATAGGAGGATGTGCCTTCCACCATCACAGGGGAGGCCAGGGGATGAGGGCAGAGACAGGCGGAGTGGGGCAGGGTGCATGAGTGGGCATGAGCCGAGCTGCCAATCCCTGCCTCCAACAAGGAAGGCCGGGCCTGGTGGGGGTGGCTCCCACTCACCCAAGGCTTACTGCAGCGGGCACCAAGTTGAGAACTTGACACGTCCCGCCCCAGAGCCTGGGGAAAGAGGTTCTGCCCTGCTTCCCATTTTGCTGATGAGGAAAATAAGGCTCGGAAAGCTGAAGAAATGAGTCCAAGGCCACCCACATCAGCAAGTGGAAGAGAATGGGGTGGGGGTGTTCCAGATGGAAGGAAGAGCAAGAATAAAGGAGAGAGGTGCGAAAGGGCAGGGTGAGCTCAAAGGATGCAAGATATTCAGGATGGCAGGACCTGAACGAGGCCATGGTGAGGTTAGTGGGTCTTAACTTCGAGCGGTGTCCCCCCCCAGGTGGCACTTAGAAATATGTAGACGCAGTCTGGATGTAAGGATAAGCAAGGCTTGAGAGCAGATTGCTCAATGCTGAAGTCACCGGGGTGCCATCCCTGACCTCTTAACTAGAACCCCAAGGCCATGGGTCTCACCTTGACCACAGAGACTGGAGCCTGGGGTGCTAAACATCCTACAGTGGGCAGGATAGTCCCATAAAAGGAAGAACTGTCCTGCCCCAAGTGTGAATAGTAATCATGTTTAAAAAAGATTACGGTGATTATGACACCTATTTGCCAAAGGAACGATATGCCCCACACCCCATTGGCCCCAGTTGAAGAGAATTCCATTGAAGTCTAGTGATGGGGACATCACCCAGGTGGAGCGGGCCTGGCTGCGTTGGTACCCCTGAAAAAGAGGGTCACTGGGGACCTCACGTTGAGTACCAAGAAGCAACAAAAGGCTCAGGAAAATCATTCGAGCCTGAAGCTTCAAAAACGGGGTTTATTTAGATAATCCCTCACCGGGCCTCCCTGCCTCAGCGCCTGGTTTCTCTGAGGATTTATTTGGTAAAAATGTCTCTCTCAACAAGTAAGTTATCCTACCCTGAGCCGATGAGGGAATTCTTCTCTATGTTCAAAACCACAAACCCCGGCCAGTCCTTCTGCGGCCCGGCACAACTTTCTGCAGCGTCAGGTTATGAATCACTCGTCAAATCTAAGAGCGATTCCAGGCTGGGCTGGGCGAGTGGGGGGGAGAGCCTCGGTCCCCTCCCAGCTTGGGGGGGGGCTTGCTGCACAGGGCAGGCTCAGACCAGTTTCTCCTGAATCTCACTCCCCGGGGGGGTCACCTGCATGTGACACCAGGAACACCCAGACTGCGTTTGGTTTGCTCAACTGTGCCAGGCCCGTCACACAGATGAGCTCCTCGAGGCCTCGGAATAACCAATAGGTTAGCCCATTTCGGAAATGCGATCAGGGTGGGGGTGATGTGCTAAAACGGGAAAGGTGGCAGAGCTAAGACCAGAAGCTAAAAGAATGAGCAGGCCTCACTGTGCCAGCTGAGACTCACAGGTGAGCACACTGGCTCACTGCTGGCACCAGAGCCAGTGCCAGCTCTAACCCCCAAGGGCCACAGGCCCAACCTTCCCAGGACTGTGAGGGCACCTTAGCCCTAGGGGGTTCTCCCATCATTGCTTAAGAACACATTTCCTCTTCCTCTCTGCCACTGCCAACCTCACAGTCTTACTTCCCCTGGGAGATTCTGCAGCACATAGTAGGTCCTCAGTAAACCATTGTTGAATGCAAGGAATGAGTAAATGACCAAAATATCTGAAAATAGCATATGTGGTCCATACGTGGCTACTGAATCCATGACTCAATAAATGAATGAAAGGGTTGATGGATACAGTATGGTCCTAAAACCAAATGCAAGGAACTCAAATGCAAGTCTGAATCCTGCCTCTGCCACTTAACCAGCTGGATGATTTCTGGGAAATTACATTGCTTCTTGTCTGCAACATGAGGATAATGGTAATACATACCACAGGGGATAGGTACTGCAATGAGTAAGAAGCTGCAACTTATTAAGAAGCTGCAATGAGGCTCGGTGCCTGTGGCTCAATGGGCTAAGGTGCCAGCCACGTACACCTGAGCTGGCGGGTTCGAATCCAGCCTGGGCCCACCAAACAACAATGACGGCTGCAACCAAAAAATGGCTGGGCATTGTGGCCAGCGCCTGTAGTTCCAGCTATTTGGGAGACAGAGGCAGGAGACTGGCTTGACTCTAGGAATTGGAGGTTGCTGTGAGCTGTGATGCCACAGCACTCTATCCAGGTTAACAACTTGAGGCTCTGTCTCAAACAAACAAACAAAAAAAGGTGCAATGAGACAAGGTATAAGCACAGTTCCTGGCACCCAGGCATGCTCAGGGATGGAAACCATCATTCTCCTGAAAAATCCTCATTACAATGCTTGAAGGTCTGGCGACCAAGAAAACTTGGGGTCTCCTGGCTTTAGAAAAACCATCAACACAGACACAGACAGAACTAGGCCTACTTAGGAATAAGCTAGGCGGTGCCTGTGGCTCAAAGGAGTAGGGCGCCAGCCCCATATGCCAGAGGTGGTGGGTTCAAACCCAGCCCCGGCCAAAAACTGCAAAAAAAAAAGGAATAAGCAAATGACAAAGGAAAAAGAAGAGGAGAAGCGAAGACCAGGCTCCCAAGTGAAGAAAGCTATTTGGTGCTTCTGCATAAATCATCCCCCCAAAAAAGGCTTAGCCCCTAAGAATCCAAGATTTCGCATCTCAGTGATGTGTTGATGCTTTTGATCTTGAAATGGTTTAATTAGGTTCTGCCTCTAGGGCATGAACTCAGAGACCTTTTCAAGGCCAGGTTGATATAAGAGCCACCTTGTTCTGGCCTGAGACCCAGATCTAGTCTCATTCTAGGCTCTACCCAGTTTTAGATGCATTGGAACAGCCCTGCATTATGATAATTTCTTCCCACTTTCAAGGTCTTGTGGGAGTGTCATGCTGAGTTGTAAAAGCCTGTAGGATAGAGAAGGAAGTTATTTTTGCAGGCAGACAGTCTATTCATTCATTCCCTCATTCATAAAACATCAACTTGAGAGCCTGCTGGTAACAGACCCTGTACCAGGCACTCGGGCCCAACAATGAGTAAGAAAGTCTCCACATTTCAGTCTAGTAGGGGAGGACTATGCGGACAAAATTAGCCCTACCTTGATATTATAAGGCCATCTATAAAACTTGCAGATAAAAGGCTGAGGGTGGGTACAGAGCAGTATATGCTAAGGAGGGGACTTTGGAGCTGGGCCTTAAAGGATGAATACGAGCTTGCTAGACAGAGAAATGAAGAAAGGCATCCATTCTAGGCAGCAGCTGGGGCCTGAACAAAGGTCTGGGGGCATGGGACTTTATGACATACACATATGGAACCTAGAGCTTGAGGATGAGAATAATAAGGACAGGCAGAGAAGTCACTGGGGCCAGATCACCAAGTGAGTCACCCTAGTATTTTTAGACAACAAGGAACCGGAAGTCTGAGTAGGCAGTAACATGGTTCAAACTTGAGTTTAGGAGACTCAGTGGTGATGCTCTGTGGGGTCCAGAGGTCACTGAGATGGTCCAGGAGTAGAAGGATGAGGCCTTGAGGTCAGGTGGTGGCTGTAGGCACAAAAAGGCAAGGAGCAGTTGGAATGGCCAGGCGACAGGGAGGCACAGGAAAAGGACCATGCTGGCTCTGGCCCAGGCAGTCTCTCCTGAGATCCATGAGGCCACCAGAGTAGGAAACTGAGTAGTAGGAGTGGCCCAATGGCTGGACTCACACACACCTAGAGGCCTCTGGCAGGAGTCTCAAGTTCTCAGGTGTGTCTCCCCTTCTAAACCCTCCCAGAGAGTTACTGCCATGGTGGCAGCTCAGAGTTCCAAGCCAATCAGTCGTTCCTGTCTCCCTCCTCCCCCAGCTCTGATGGGGAGGTGGGGTGTAGGCTGAGCCCTGCGTCTTGGCCTGTAACTCCATTATCCCCACCGCCCCCCCCCCCAGCTGGGTGACCCCCCTGCCGCCACCCCACAGTGCACTGGGAAGAAAGGCTCTTCTCTGACAAGAAAGCCCCATTCCAGGCTGGGCCTGGGGTCTGGGCAGTGCCTTTATCTGTGGTGACCCTGCCAGAGTGTCAGCGGCACAAACACGTTAGGCTGTAGAGCTCACCCCCACCTCCAAAGGGCCTCGTGCTGAAGCTGTGAAGAGGCCCCTCCCGGAGCCTATGGGAACCAGACTGCACCCTGCAGGCCCCATTGAGGGTCCCAGACTCCTCCCACCATCACAGGGAATCACGCTTTGGCCAACACGGTGACCAAGGCGGGATGGGGGGGCAGCTAAACAGAGCCTCTGCTTATGCACTGGGAAGGGGGGCCCCAAGGAACTCTTTGTCCAGCCTTCAGAATTATTTGGGAGGAAAGTTGCAAGGGAGAGGCTTTTGTGCCTCTGGGCCCCATTTCTCACACTAACCATGCAGGAGAGGCCCCTTTTCCCCAAACTTTCCCCCAGACCAGCCCAATGCCTCCTCCAGGTACAGTCTTGCTGATGAGGAAAGACAGGCCTAACCCTGACCAGCCTCTTGCAGACACTTATGTGTCTGGCACTGTCCCTTCTACCACCCCTACCCGACACTTATGGCAATGACAATGACAACCAACTATTGTTTTCTTTATGGAGCACTTCCTTTGTGCCAGCCATGGTGCCGTATACCTCTTTGTGCTGTCTTACCAGCCTCATTTTACTGATGGGGAATTGAGGCCCAGAGAGGGCAAGTGCCTTATCTAAAGTCACAGAGCATGTAAGTGTAAGCCAGAATTTGAACCCACGTCCATCAAGCTCACATCTTATCCACTACACAAGCCACCCGAGGCTGCTCTGCACCCCCACCCTTCCCTCAGCCCCGCTCTCAGGGCAGGCTCGTGTCCAAAGAGCCCTGAGTGCCCCACGAGAATCATTAGGCTGTCCTGGGGCAGAAGGGATGATTTCAAGAAGCCCAACTCCCACAATTAAAGCCAAATGAGTCCAACCTGAATTGCAGCCTTTCCAGAGCTGAGAGAGGCCTCCCCTGGGCCCTCAAATCAGACCCCCAGGAAGTGGGAGAGGAGGCATCCTGCTGGGAGTTGGAAGGAGCCAGAACCCCCTGTCCTGGGGATTCTCTCTGCTCTCAGGCCTGGGTAAACCAGAGCTCCTTTTCCACAGTCAGGAACTAGCTCTGGACTCTGCACTTCCTCAGAGGCCAGTTCTTGACAACAGCCTGCAGGAAGCTCCAACACTGTGCCCCCCAGGCCGGAGCAGTCAGGCAGAGCTGGGTCAACTCCCTGCTGTGCAGCCTTAGAGTCACCCTCTCTGAGCCTCGGTCACCCTGCCTCAGGGGTGTTAGGAGATAATGTGTGTAAAGCAAAAGACACCCTGCCCGACACAGAGCAGATGCTCAGAAAAATGATGCTGTCATCATCACCATCAGCAGCACAGAGCAACACAACAGGAGCCCTAATCTGTGAGTCCCTGGGTTTGTATATAAAAGTACGTGTGTGGGCGTGCTCGTGGGTGTTTTCAATTTTCTGGCAGGAGGGAGTTCATAGTATTTGGCAGCTTCTCGAGGCTCTTCCTGACCCAAAAGAAATTATGACAGCAAAAGCCCATTGACGTTCCTGTGGGCACTCTCTTGTGTATATCCATCTCTGAGCCTCCGTTTCTTCACCCTAAGACTGGCCTGTCTGTCTCATATGAATGTTGCGGGACTCAGGACAGACCATGGCAGTCAAGGGACGCTGTCAACTGGTCAGGGTGTGTGGGAGGAAGGAGGATCTATCCTTGAGAAGAGGCAGCTAGGGCCAGCTCTCTGCAGGCCAGGCCATAGCAGCCATTCCACAGTCCCTTCACAAAGAGGCCTGAGACACCAGCCCCTACCCTAGCCAGGGGCCCAGGGCACAGCTGTGTCTTCCTTCACTAAGGAGTTCCTGCTACGGGTGGCCTCTTGACTCTGGTTTTGTTTTTAGGGGCCAGGAGGCCAAGAATCCAAAGTCCTGGGTTCAACTCCTAGCTCTGTCCTCACCAAGTGACGCCAGCCTGATGGAGTAGCGTGTTATGGCCATGGGTTTTAGATTCCAAAAATTGTGGGTTCGAATACCAGTTCTGGTCCGGATGTGGTGACGCACACCTGTAATTCTAGCACTCTGGGATGCCGAGGCAGGAGGATCCTTTGAGCTTAGGAGTTCAAAATTAGCCTCAGCAAGAGTGAGACCCAGTCTCCACTAAAATGAGAAAAATTAGCTGGGTATTGTGGTGCGTGCCTTATAGTCCCAGCTGCTCTGGAGGCTGAGGCAAGAGGATCCCTTAAGCCAGGAATTTGAGGTCCCTGTGAGCTAGGCTGAGGACACTGCATTTTAGCTAGAGCAACAAAGTAAGACTCTGTCTCAAAAAAATAAATAAAAATAAAAAACAAATCCCAGTTCGGCCACCAACTGGCTATGTGGGCGTGAACAACTTACCGAAACTGTCAGAGATTCAGTTGTCTTGTTTCTAAACCAGACATAATAATAGTTACACCTCACAGTGGGAGATTCAACGGGGTAATGTAGTTAGCATACAATGAGGCTGTTGTGGTATGTGCTGATTACCATTTTGTGAACCTATTTTGTAAAATCGATCCTTTAAAATTAATTATTTTTAACATTAATATTAAAATTTTATAACATTATAATACCTCTTATCATTCATATCATTTCTTTTCTTTTTTTTTTTTTTTTTTTTTGACAGAGTCTCACACTGTCACCCTTGGTAGAGTGCCGTGGCGTCACAGCTCACAGCAACCTCCAACTCTTGGGCTTAAGCAATTCTCTTGCCTCAGTCTCCTGAGGAGCCAGGACTATAGGCGCCCACCATAGTGCCTAGCCTTTTTTTTGTTGTTGCTATTTTAGCTGGCCAGGGCTGGCGCCCTACCCACTGAGCCACAGGCACCACCCAACCACTCATATCATTTCTAATCACCATGTGACATTGCATGTATCCTTGTCCTCTTTGGGTCTTGGTTTCCCCATCTGAACATAAAGGGGCTAATTAGAAAGACAGATGAGGAAGGAGAACACACAGAATTTGGACAGTCTTGGGCTTGAAGCTCCTGAGAAATCCACTTGGGCAAATTCTTTCATCTCTTTGAGCCTCAGTTTCCTCGTCTGTGTTATGGGTTTCATTTATCTGTATACAACAGTCATCTGTGTGTATAATATACCAGGTCCTGGGCTAGATGCTATTTGAAAAGACACAGACAGATGCTCCTACCGCCAGTGATGGGTCATAGTGACACCTCTCTCTAATTCAGGAGGAGCAAGTCAGCTAGTGACAAGAATATGCCTGGTAAACCTCAGAGAGTTACAGTGTCAGCTGCTGGTAAAGTTCTCCAATTGCAAATCAGAAAATAAAAGGAGCGGGTATCCCTAAATATGCACCTGCTGGGCAAAAATAAGAACTCTCGAAGGCTAAGCGGAGGCACAAAAGGCAGCTTTAAAATCTAGTAACTGTGGGTTACTAGCATACACACATGCGCATGTATGCTGGGGGGGCGTGGAACGAAATGAGGTCATATGGAAATGGACTATTTTTATTTCAACAAGGCCTTTTAAAAATACTCTTAATTATATGAAGATGGGGAAAAGAATTTCTCAAAAATTAGAGAGAACTGCTAGCGCTGCCCTCCGGCCCCCCACGCGCTTCCCCAAACCCTCCCGCCTTTCGCTTCCAGGCTTTCGCCCACTGCACCCCCTCACCTTTCCCAGGCCCCCGCAGCTCTTGGCTCCCACTCCTGGGAGGCAACTGCCCCACACATCTGGGCAGAAGGGAGCCAGAAATCGCCGAGCCCCACCCTCTAAACCCTTTCCAAGCGGGTTCTTATTTCGTCCTCGCCCTGGGAGGCAGGCCCTCTTACTATTCCCATTGCACAGAGGAGGGAAGCTCATCACCCCTGGAGCTCAGCGAGGTTGTGTCCCCAGCCTGAGGTCACACAGCCTGCAAATGGTTTGTATAGCCTGAGGCTGAGTCATTTCCCCTAGAGGGTGCCATCTTCCCGGGCAGCTGCTGCTAAGGCTCTGGAAGCTCTGACCAAGAAGGGCAGCCCTAGGACCCCTGGAACTGAGTGAAGACCAGGGAAATTCCCCTGGGTGTGGGGTGTTCGATCCCACATTCCCACCCTGGGGTCTGGCCCTGTGCCAAGCCCCTGAAGACTTCCATACCAGCCTATTCAATTAAAGGAAGATGATGGATGTCACAGCACTCTGCCAACTGTCTCCCAAAAGATATGATCCCCTAGTGCACAGACTGGTCAAAGGCATTGCTGGTGCTGACTTCTGTGCCTCTGCCCTCTACAAATGGTGACAACCATTTACTGACCACTCACTATGCCTCACAGTGGAGTGAGCTAAAGATGGCTACCACCGCCATTTTCCTGAGAGGGAATCAGGACTCTAAGAGCTGAAGCAACTTGTCCACAGTCACCCCCATAGAGCTGACACACCAGGACGTGAACCCAGCAGTGTGGCTGCAGAGGCCCCCGGGGTCAGCTGTCCTCCACTGCAGCCCCGACCCCCAGAGAAGGAAAGGAACTTGTGCACAGTCACTCAGCGATTCCTGACAGGGGTGGAATCTAGGCCCAGGCTGGGCCCCTCAGCCTTCCATCGCCCTAGAAGATTCAGCACATGCTGGCGTCACCAACGTGGCTGCCAGGAGATCGAATCGTCAATACATTATTAATTTACATTTGAGACAAAGAGACAGATGCTTCCATATCACAAACGCCAATAGAGCCTCCTGGGGTGGTGATGGGCCAGGGAGGGAAGGAGCGGCTGGCCAGCCTTCTCCCGCCCCTTCTGCTCCTGCTCTCCTTGTGTGCAAAACCAGGGTCGCTTATTGACAGCATTGCATCACCACCCCTCAGTCCAGCCAGCATTGTTGCTCCCTGTGCTCTGTGGTGCCTCCTCTGTGCCCTGACATGCCCCCATACCCACAGTCTGTCCCCTCATGACAGTCAGAGGGGTGCTTTCTGAATAGGAGTCAGATCCTGTCACTTTCTCAAAACTCTCTACCACCCCCGTCCCACTCAAGGTAGAGCCACCTGATGCCACTCCCCCTCCCACCTTGTGCTCCAGCTGCACCTGCCTCCTTGCACATGTTGCAGGGCCGGTGCCCTGACTGTCCCCAATCCCAGAAGGATCTTCCCCCCAGGTACCTCCAAGCCTCCTTCCCTGCTTCATTCTGGATTCTTCTCAAACAGAAATGCCTTTCCTGGCCCCTCTACCCAGCTGGCCCCCGGTCTCTGCTGTAGTTACTCTGCTCTGGTATTTTTCTTAGCATCATCCCCACCTAACCTACTAGGCAGATATTTAGCATCGGTCTTGCACACTCAGAGAAAACCTCCATGGGGCAGGACAGTCTCCTGCAACCTGTTCACAGCCACAGGACTGCACCTCCCACCTGCATCCAGTGAGCAGTGGGGGAAGGGCTTGATGTCCACCAGACCTGAGCGCATGTGTCCCTGCTGACTGGCCCTGTGGCTCCACTCAGTCACTCCCCCTCCCCAAAGATCAGAAACCTCATCCATCCACCCAGGAGAAAAATCCCAGTGGACTCTTCCCCCCAGAGGACTGTGTACAGGCAGTGTGTGAGCTCCAGAAAGCCAGGCCCATGATGCTGGTTTCACCTCGGATCCCACACCCCCACCCCTGGGGCCTGGCCCTGTGCCAAGCCCCTGCAGACTTCAATACCAGTCTGTTCAATTAAAGGGAGATGACGGATGTCACAGCACTCTGCCAACTGTCACCCAAAAGAACAAACAGAAACGTATCCTCCTTTCACTCATCTGAGAACCATGCATTCATCTATTCATTCTTCCAGTCAATACATATTAATTGAGCACCTACTATGGGCTGGACACTATGTTAGGCCCAGGGAATCTAGCAATGTATGAAGTCAATCATGGTCCCTGCCCTTATTTACTGTCTGGTGGGAGAGACAGAGATGATCAAAGAAACACACTAATAATTTCAAAGTCATGGCCTTGACATTCACTGCAACAGGTTAGCTCATGGAGCTATCTGGGGCTTTTAGAAGTACAAGATGTGTTAGTGATATCCAGGCAATAAGGGAACAACATTCTAGCAAGAGGGACCAGTCAGTGCAAAGGCCCTGTGGTGGGAAGAAGTCTAGGAATTGTAAGGGACTGGAAGGCCAGGATAGGCGATGGAGCTGAACCAGAATGGAGGCAGCCAGACCAAGCAGGGCCTGTGGTCCATGGAAAAAGGAACAAGAAGTCATGGAAATGTCTTAGAGAAACAACATGACTGGATTCAAACTCCAATTCTGGATCAGGTTCTCCTAACACAGGTCTACGTGTCTGTATCCCAGGGTGACTGTGGCTGGGGGTATGAGGCTCACTCAAGTCTCTCAATTTAAAGATTTCAAGGCCAAAGATTATCTCTTTCCAGCATGCCCAAGTGAGAATGCCCACCACCCTTAGGACGAAGCATTCCAAAGTTGTCTGGGTGCCTGCTGGCTAAGGTCTGCACAATGGCACACTTGTCATAGAGAATTAAAACCTGCCCAGAAATCCAGGAACCTCAGCCCGGCTCCCCCTGTGATCCTAACTGGGAGGCATTACCCCGAGTGAGCAGATTATCAGGATGTGTAATTTCTGGAATAAACACAGCTGTGTTTGTTTCTCTGTGGAGCGCTCCAGAGAGAACAGCAGCCTGGCCTGCCGCGTGCAGCTGGAGCCTCGCACCTTGGGACGGATGCCGTCAGGGAGCTGCTAGGAAAGCACCCCCCACCCAGGCCAATGGGTGCTGCCATCCAGGCAAATCTGCCATGTCAGGGCCCTCAGGAAGCCAGCAAAGAGACCCAATAGAGGACATAAGTATTGAAAAACCTCCAGAGGTCTTTTCCCTTTGGGATGGGGGCTGGTCACAATCAGGACAACTGACCTTATTTTTTCTTTTTTTGAGACAGAGTCTCAACCTGTCACCTGGGTAGAGTGCCGTGGTGTTGTAGCTCACAGCGACCTCAGACTCTTGGGCTTAAGCGATTCTCTTGCCTCAGCCTCCCAAGTAGCTGGGACCACAGGTGCCCGCCACAATGCCCGGCCATTATTTTGGTTGTAGTTGTCATTGTTGTTTGGTGGGCCCAGGCTGGATTCGAACCTGCCAGCTCTGGTGTATGTGGCTGGCGTCCTAGCCACTTGAGCTGCAGGCACTGAGTCTGGACAACTGTCCATAGAGTCATCAGCTATGGGAAGGCAACCTCTAAGTATAGAGTCTTGAGAAGGTCAGAGTCCAGCCCTGGAATTTTTCAGATAGGAAAACTGAGGACCAGGCAAGGGGAATGGGGAGATAGGGTAAGGGGTATGATCTGTCTGGCCTCCCAGAAGTATCACAGCATTCAATCAGCTCTAGCAGCTGCGCAGCCCCCCGGCCTGCAGTGTCACCCAGAGCAAGGCTTCCATCCCAGTTCCACAGCCCAGGAACTGTGCGACTATGGGCAAGTACTTTACAACCTCTCTGAGGCTCAGTTCTCTTACCTGCAAAGCAGAGGAGATAGTCATACCTACTCCACAGGGTTGAGAATTATGTAAGATCTTGCCTGTAAAGGGTTTTCACAGCACCAGGCACATTGTAAGAAGGCCATCAGCAATGGGTATTTCTCATTCATTCATTCAGCATCTGTTGAGTGCCTGCTACATCCCAGGTGCCATGCTAGGCACTTATAAACCAAAGATACAAAACCCTCTGCCTCCACAAGTTTACATTCTTACCAGGAGAAAAATGGTAACTAAATAATGTTTTATGTTTTGTCGTTGTCATTATGATGACAGGGCAAACTTAGGTTTAGAGTGGTTAAGAAATTTTCCCAATGCCCATTATTTACTTTTATTCTACCTCACTCTCAAAAGGGCTAAAGACAGATATTAAATAATATATCTGAGTCTTGGCTGGGCGCCTGTGGCTCAACGGGCTAAGGCGCCAGCCATGTATACCTGAGCTGGTGGGTTCAAATCCAGCCCAGGCCCACCAAACAACAATGACAGCTGCAACCCAAAAATGGCCGGGCCTTGTGGTGGGCGCCTGTAGACCCAGCTACTTGGGAGGCAGAGGCAGGAAACTCGCTTGAGCCCAGGAATTGGAAGTTGCTGTGAGCTGTGATGCCACAGCACTCTATCCAGGGTGACAGCTTGAGGCTCTGTCTCAAAAAAAAAAAAAGAAAAAAAATATATAGAATATATATATAAAAAAATATATATAGAATATATATATTCTAGCTGAGTCTTCACAGCTAGAAAAGAGCTACCAATTGTAAAACTCCCTCAGAAAGTTTTAGTAGCTATGGACTTAGTCCCAAGTTCCAGCCCTGCCACTGACTTTATACAAACTCAGGCATGTAGCTGTCCCTTCCTGGGACTCAGTTTCCCCACATGTCCACCTCTGACATCTCACATTCTGGAATGGTACCAGGGTGTGGGGGTTGGGTTGTCGGGGCTCTCTGGAAGAGCTAGGCCCCAGAAAGGTGCCTGTAACCCTTCCCTGCCATCAAGGAGTGAAGTAAGCAGGGTGGGATGGGATCTGGAGGAGCTCCCTCGGAGCTGGGGGGCTATAGCAAGGAGAGAAAGGAATCAGGCAGCTGCCCTGCCCTCACTGGTTCACTCTGCTATGGCCCATTACCATTCTGGTCCACCCTGCAAGTTTGTGGCTACATCCTGGCCTCTCCCACTGCTAGAGTAGCTGGCTAGGCAGGAGTATCCTACACCCAGGGTCTAGCATAATAAGAGGCCAGGCCCTCACAGCCCTTCCTGGCCTCCAGCCTGCCTCTCCCTGCTCCGGATCCTCTTCCCACACCAGCTTCTACAGTTATCTTCCCTAAAGCCTCCCCTACTTCTGATTTCTTCCAGTGGCTCCCTATTGCTCCCAACATCAACTCAGATCTCTCTTAACTGGCTCAAACCATCTCTTATCAGCCTCATCTCACAATTCCTCTTTTACATGCTTTTACTCACGGTAGCTTCTACAAACCTGCCCTTTTCTGGCCTCTAGGCCTTTGCTTAGGCTGCTCCCTCTGCTAAGAATGCCATTTATGGGCTGGGCATGGGTGCTCACATCTGTAATCCTAACACTCCAGGAAGCCAAGTCGGGTGAACTGCCTGAGCTCAGGAGTTCGATAACAGCCTGAGCCAGAGCAATACCTTGTCTCTAAAAAAAATAGCCAGGCATTGTGGTGGGCACCTGTGGTCCCAGCTACTTGGGAGGCTGAGGCAAGAGAACTGCTTGAGCCCAAGAGTTTGAGCTTGCTGTGAGCTGTGATGTCACAGCACTCTACCACCAGTGACAAAGTGAGACTCTGTCTCAAAAAAAAAAAAAAAAAAGAAGAAGAAGAAAAGAATGCCATTTATTTCTTCACTGTGTATCAGAATACTACCTAGACAAATACACCTTTCCAACAGCCGAAAGCATAGGCTGGAGGGCCCCCCCACCCCACTCAGCAACTTCTGCCTCATACACAAGCATGTTTTAGGAAGTGCGACCTTGGGTACACCCCTGAACATCTTTGAGCCTGCTTTTCTATCTGCAAAATGAGTGTTAATAACTATTATGCAGGGTCGTTGAAGGGAGTAAATGACAGCATGTCAGCAAAGCACCCAGGACAGTGCCCGGCACTTAGTGGAGGCGGTGATGATGATGATATTGATGAAAGAGAAAAAGGAGAAAGAGAAAGAAAAGAAGAGGGAAAAGAGGTGGAGGAGGAGGAAGAGGAAAAGGAAAAAGAGATGGAGTAGAAGGAAAAGAAAGAAGGCCTTGCCTATCACCTCTACTGGGATATAATTCTTTGCCATCAGAATGTCAATTATCTTTAATTTCTGTCTATGTCCCCCAGCATCCTAGAGGCTTCAAAACTGATTGCTGATGGACAAATGCATGAAGGAGAGAGGGTAGGGTTGTGGGACGAAAGGAAGTATGGACAGATGAATAGAAACAGATCCGTCTGGAGGAGACCGAGTGTGCTATTCCAGAAGCCTAGCAGCAGAACATCCCACTGGCAGGGGAGGCTTCTGGGACCAGATGCCAAATCTGTTCCCCTGCTGTTGATTCTCCCCCAGCTCTAAGCTCCTGTGCTTCTGGCCAGCATCAGTCTGCTCTCAAGGTGGGGCAAGTGGAAGCTTGGGACAGCTGACGCCCAGGGGAGTTCCGGCTCTTCCCCCACCTGTCACTGGGCTCTCAGAGCCCCAAGCCCTGACAGCAGGAACATATCTCCAAAAGTGTGAGCCAAGTCAGTGGGAAAATAGGATTTGCTTTACAGAAATTCAACGTGGGGGCCAAATTCTCCGGAACTCCCCAGTGCAAAAACTTTGGCAAATCCACAGTCAACGGCTCAAAAGTTTTCTCTAAACCTGGGGAGCATGCTGTTTGCCAGCTCTTTCCAGGGCCAGAAACTGGAGAATAAGGAAATGTCATAGTCCAGATACTAAAGGGAATGTGAGCTTTTTGGTGTGTGTTCATTCATCCATCGATTTAGCCACCTAGCTATCCAAAACATGCCACATCCTGCCATTATCCATCCATCCACCCACCCATTCACCCATCCGTCCATGAGATCTTCATGATATTATCCTTCGATCTGTCTATCCAGCCAGTCGACTATCCAGCCTGACAACTATTCAATCCATGCAATCACTTGAAACTATTTGTCTTTCTACCTATCATCCAACCATCAACTTGCCCATGATTCATCTAACCCTCCAACCCGTGTACTCATCCAGCTACTAATCCAACCATCAATCACTCAACCATCCATCTAACTGCTCATCCAACTATCCAACTAAACACTATCTAACCAGTATGGCTGAGAATCTCCCAGTGTGGAGACGTACTGAGTGCTATACAGTATGGCCCAACTTGAGCAATATAAAAAAGGCGCATGCAAGGTTTCACCAAAGGCACAGAGCCACCAAGGTGAGAGAGGCAGGGAGACAGGTCATGGCAGACTGCAAATAGGAGGAGATGCTCAAGTTTGAGCTTAATAAGCAGCAAGAATTGACCAGAGAGAGAAAGTGAAAAGGGGACCGTGGGAAGGCGGAGGGGAATGTGCAACAGGAAACAGTAACGGTGTATGCTGTAAGTCGAGGGGCTTGAGTCTTCACAGCTACTTGGTTAGCTGTGGGCCCTGGGCCAGTCCCCAGTTTTTCCAAGGCTAGCAGATTCTATAATTTCCTCGTATTCCTAGAAAGTGCCATGTCCTATTGCAGCTGGGTGAGAAGTCACCATCTGTTGCCCTGGGCTATGCTCTGGCAGCTACAATAGGGATAAATCTGGAGAACAGGAAGGTGGGCACGCTGCAATTATTTGGAACGGGTTTTGTTGTCAAGAAGAGCCAGGTATAGGGAGGCGCCTGTGACTCAAAGGAGTAGGGTGCCGGCCCCATATGCCAGAGGTGGCAGCCCTGGCCAAAAACTGCAAAAAAAAGAAAAAAAAAAAAAAGAAGAAGAAGAAAAACAGCTAGGTATAAATCCCAACTTCACGTTTTGATGCAAGTCATTTAACCTCTGATTCTTCCCTCTTCTGAAAATGAAGAAAATGCTAACAGCTTGGGTGGTGCCTTGTGGCCCTGGCCAAACTGCAACAACAAAAAGAAAAAGAAACTGCTAACAGCTATATGCTAGGCCCCTGTGAGGCCTGAATGAGATAATACAGGTAGAGTACTTGGTATGCTCTAGGTAATACTAGTTAGTCTTCTTAATCACTGCCAATGCTCAAGTCCTACTGTGTGCTAGAAAAAGCGATCTAAAATAGTGGCTAAGAGGCAGCACCTGTGGCTCATCAAGTAGGGTGCCGGCCCTATATACTGAAGATGGCAGGTTCAAACCCAGCCTTGGAACTGCAAAACAGAAAAATAGCTGGGCGTTGTGGCCAGTGCCTGTAGTTCTAGATACTTGGGAGGCTGAGGCAAGAGAATCGCCTAAGCCCAGGAATTGGAGTTTGCTGTGAGCTATGTGACTCCATGGCACTCTACCAAGGGCGATAAAGTGAGACTCTGTCTCTACAAAAAATAAAATAATAAAATAAAATAAAATAGTGGCCAAGAAAGTAGGCCTTATTAAGAAATGAGTATAATTGTGATGGATGTGTTACTTAGTTCAGTGTTAGCATTTCACGTTGTATATTGAAGCAGTACCCTGAACCCTGTAAATGCATCAATGTACAAAGTTATGATTTAATAAAAAACAATTAAAAAAATAAAATACGAAAGCCACCCCATTAAAAAAAAAAAGAAGAAGAAAGAAAGAAAGTGGGCCTTAGACACACAAGTTAATTCTTAGTTCTTTGCCCACGTCTACAACTTACATACCAATAATTCAGAAAAAAATACATACACATATATACAAGGTGGAGAAGGAGAGAAGGAAAAAGCATGCACACAAGTGAGAAATATGGTAAAAATGTTCACAATTGTTGACTCTGGGTGAAGGCTACATAAGTATTTATTTTATTTTATTTTATTTTTTTGAGACAGAGTCTCAAGCTGTCACCCTGGATAGAGTGCTATAGCATCACAGCTCACAGCAACCTCCAATTCCTGGCTCAAGCAAGTCTCCTGCTTCTGCCTCCCAAGTAGCTGGGACTACAGGCGCCCGCCACAACGGCCAGCCATTTTTTGGTTACAGCCGTCTTTGTTATTTGGCGAGCCCGGGCTGGATTTGAACCCGCCAGCTCAGAGGTACATGGCTGGCGCCTTAGCCCGTTGAGCCACAGGCGCTGAGCTAAGTATTTATTTTATTATACACTAAAACCTCTATAGTTGTCCACCTCCCTACATTGACTCCCTCCTTAAGTTGACCTAATTTTCATAGACCAGACATGTATGTATCTGTACAGTAGGCCCACTTCCTTACGGTGACCACTTCCATATGTTGAATAGTTTGTTACAGTTCCTTGGGTGGTCAACATACAGAAGTTCTACTATACTTTCAACTTTTCAGCATGTTTAAAATATTAAAAAGAAGAAAAGAAATCGGTTCTTAGGGCTCGGCGCCTGTGGCTCAACGGGCTAAGGCACCAGCCATGTACACCTGAGCTGGTGGGTTCGAATCCAGCCCGGGCCCGCCAAACAACAATAACGGCTGCAACCAAAGAATGGCCAGGTGTTGTGGTGGGCGCCTGTAGTCCCAGCTACTTGGGAGGCGGAGGCAGGAGACTCGCTTGAGCCCAGGAATTGGAGGATGCTGTGACCTGTGATGCCATAGCACTCATATCCAGGGTGATGGCTTGAGGTTCTGTCTCAAAAAAAAAGAAAAGAAATCGGTTCTTAGGTGGGCACAGCGCCACATGCCTATAGTCTCAACTACTCAGGAGGCTGAGGTGGGAGTATCACTTGAGGCCAGAAGTTCGGAGCTGCAGTGTGCTAGAGTTGGATCTGTGAATAGCCACTGCACTCCAGCCTGAGCAGTATAGCAAACCCTGTCTGCAAAGGAAGGAAAAAGAGAACAGAAAAAGAAGAAAGGAAAGGAAAGGGAAGGGAAGGGGAGGGGAAAGGAGAAAGGGGAAAGGGGAGGAAAGGAAAAAAAAGAACAAAGCTTTTTTCGATGTATCTTGGGGCCAGACAGCCTAAGATTGGTTTCAGCTCCACTATTACTGGCCAAATGACCATGAGTAAACTATTTTCCTTCTCTAAGCCTTAACATTTTAATCTCTACGATATGAGTAACAACATGCTACTCGGCCCTAGTACATGGTCTATAACAAGTCCTATAAATGCTAGTTGCTGCTGCTATTATTACTATTATTATTCTCAATGAGCATCTGAGAAACTGAGGCTAGGGAAAGGTTTGGAAAAATACCTGCTCTCTTCATACATGGGCTCTTTGAATTCCCCCCAAACCCCCAGGAGGGTAAATGATAGTATTCTTGTTTTATAGATGACAGGCAAAGGCTAAAGAGGGAGAAATGACTTACCCCAGCTGACACAGCTGGTGAGTAGAAAAGCCAGGATTTGAACACAGTTCTGCCCGTCTCCAAAGTCCAGGATCTTTTCCCCAACATCTCCTGGCCTGGGTCCAGGAGGGCCCAGCCTCATCACCCTTTCAACTCCAGAAGGGGCTGGGTAGAAGGGAGTCCTGAGCTTTGCTGGCATGGCTATGCTTCCAGGCCAGCCAGGGGCACCCAGTGTCAAGGGCCCCTTGGCAGCTCAGGAGCTCTTTTCGACTGTTCTCCCCAGAGCCGCGGGAGCTGCCATCTGAGGCTGTGGGGAGTGACAACTGACGCTGACGGGGACAGGCAAAAGGATATACCAGCCAGGGCCGTGACTCGAACAGACTCCCTGGGCCACGGCCTTTCGTGGGTTCCAAAAAAACCCTGCGGGCTCTGGCTAAGACTGTTCCCAGGCTCTGCCTCCCCTTGAGAGGCGGAGAAGCCCCATTCAGGCAGGACGCATCCCACTGTGCGCTAAGCCGCTTTCTCCCCACTTACACGTTTCAGATGCTTTTTGTCCTTCCGGCTTCCCATGGACTCAGGCCAAGTGACAAGTTGGTGCTGTGGACATATGTCGTCGCCATAATGGGAGTGTTGACCCCACGCTCTCTCCCTGCTGGGGCCAGGCAGCTTGCACCCCGCCCCAATGCTTGGCATGGCCCATTCTCAGTCACACGGGACTCCTTCCCGCTCCCCCGAACATAGCACACACACTCACCGGCCCCAGTCAGGATCCTTGCAGATGCTGCTCCTGGAAGGCCTGCCTGGCTGCTTCTTCACCTGCCTGCTCCTTAAGAATCATCTTAGCAGTTGCCTTTCCCAGAAAGCCTTTTCTAACCTCGTTTTGCAGTTCAAGAAACTGAGGCTCAAAGAGGTAAGCTAACAGAGCCAAGGTCATGCTGTTTGTAAGTGTCAGAGCCAGAGGTCCAACCTGGCAGGGTTCTGTTCTTAGACCACGTGCTTTTCACTCACTTCCCCAACTCCGCCCCAACAAAGAAACCGAGGGAAGACATGCTCTCGGCCTCAACCATGGAAGATGCCTGCGAGATGGATCTTATGTTCCTAGACCGTTCTGGATGGTGGGAAACAGGGTCCATGCAGGGAAGTTACAGGAAAAGATACTTCCCAATTCCAGGTGAAGAGGCATGTTCTATCATCCCCACTGCTACTGGCTGTGTGACCTCGAGTTAGATCAGAGGGCTAAACCCCAACTTCCCTAGCTATACAATGGTGGTAACAATACCCTTGCAATTTCTTTACCCAAAACACCCACACTAGAGTTTGTAAACCACCAGCCAGTGAGCTGAATCCAGCTGGCAAACATGGTTTGGTTTGGCCAGGACTGTATTTTTGAATAAAATGAGTGAACATTCAAAAACCAGTTTTCGGCCTAGCACAGTGGCCCATGCCTATAAACCTAGCACTTTGGGAGGCTAAAACAGGAGGATCCCTTGAGCTTAGGAGTTCAAGACCAGCCTGAGCAAGAGTGAGAACCCCTCCCCACATCTCTATTAAAATAGAAAAAATTAGCTGGGCGTTGTGGTGAGGCAATTGTAGTCCCAGCCACTTGGGAGGCTGAGGCAGAAAGCCAGGAATCTGAGGTTGCTGTGAGCTAGGCTGAGGCAGGGTACTCTAGCCCAGGTGACAGAGTGAGACTATCTCAAAAACAAACAAATAAACAAAACCAGAGTTCCCATTAACATCAGAACTTTGCAAGTCAGAAGATATGGCAAAGTAGGACACCTGATCCCTGTATGACAACAGGGTCAGGGGTAGCACCTGCCTTCTTTATACTGGTTGTGTGCTCCTCCTGGCTGCCACTGTACCTCCCACCCCCACTTCCCCTTGCTCACTTATAGCTGGGGCCAGCTCGCAAGTCTGGGGCCTGCGACCAGGAATCCTGTGATTTATTCTCTGTATTATATTGATCTTGTTCTCCTATCTGGTCAGCAAACAGAAGCTCCATTTTTCACTCAATGGTTTATCACATGAAATTGGACTATGCATTACTCAAGGACCCTTCAACATGTCTTTGGAGGTGACACTTAGAGCTCAGGGGTCCCCCTTACCCACTTCACTATTCATGCAAGTCTCCATGCGCTCTGGGACTAACCTGTCCAGAATGAGGTAGACAGCACCTGGCCAACACCCTTAGAACTTTTTCTTCTTCTCCAGTGCTTCCCTGCTCCTGCAGGGGCCTCTGACCGAGGCAGAGGAACAACCACAGCCACCCCTTTAGAGCTGTGCTCCTTGGCACAGCCTCTTGAAGTGACGAAGATTGTGATCTCCAGTTTAGGCCTAGTGGGGTGAACTGACCGGCCCCAGATCACAAGAGCACCTTGGACACATGATTAAATGCAATTCAGGCCAAGGCCTCCTTCTCTGGCCTCAAGCCTCATGCCAGGCCCTGAATATTTATAACTCCGGGCTGCCATTTTTATTCATTTATAGAATCCTTTATTGCAGAAGCATCTATTTAGTGCCTGTCATGAGCCAGGCCTTGCACTGTGCGTGGTGGAGAGTTCCTGCTCTCTCAAGGGAGGCAGACAACACTGGAAGACGGTGCTGGGGCTTGGGAGGAGGGGAACGGAGCAAGGGAATGAGGTTTCTGGGCTGGACTGCAAACTTCCTATGGGGAGTTATCTCTAAATATGGCTGCCAACAATTCCTTCCCTTGCTAAACATGAAGCCCCTCCTCCCACAAAAGGGGGTCTAGATCTAAGTGTGGACCATCGGGTGGCCCAGAGCACACGGAGAAGCAGGTGGGTTGGCAGTGGTTGGAGCACTGAGTCTGAGTGTCACCTGATTAAGTCGGTCAGGACATGTTGGGGGGAACCAGGACAACCTACAGCCAAATTTTAAATACAAAAGAAATGGGCTTCTCCTTAACAATGGGACAGAAAAATCAAGCCCAATATATTTTCCCTTTCCTTGAACCTGATGAATCTGAGCTGGCTCTGTGACTTGCTCCAACCGACAGACAGCTGCAGGGATGACATCTTGTGACATTACAGCCTAGCCCTGAAGAAGTCTTGTAGTTTCTGCTTCATCCTCTTGGGAACCAGCCCCATGAAAGCAGCTCAGTCTAGACTAATGAAGGATGAGAGATAGTGAGAAGGGAGTGGGGGGCCCAGCCTTCTAGCCATCCCTACCAGGGCCTCAAAGATGCATGTGAGACCATGATGGAACCTTCAACACAACCCAGCTGAGTGTGGCCTCCTGGGTAACACTAGCTAAGACCAGATGGAGCCGAACAAACACCTGGCTGAGCCCAGCCAATCCTCTGAATCAGGAGAACTAAAAAGTCATTGTTGTTTTAAGCCAATAAGCTATGGAGTAGTTTATTACACAGCAATAAATAAGAGATAAATTTTTCAGGGGCAGAGCCCTGTACTTTTTTTTGCTCTCCCCTCCCCTGCCTGGGGCCTAGCACTGGGCACTGTGTCCTAGAGCTGGAAGGGGGTCTCCAAAAGCCAGAGTCCCACCCCATCCTTTTCTAGAAGAGCAGCTGAGGCCCAGGGAGGAGAAGCGATTGAATTGGAGCCACGCAGAGAGTTGGGGGCAGATCTAGGAAGCAAACTTTAACAAACAAATGTGTGTCGCAAATTGGTGGTAAGTTACCCCTGGTGCCTGTTATTTGGCTCCAGCCAACTGTGGCCATGTAAGAATGTGGGCCCAGTGAAACCAGACTGTCTGACTTTTCAGAGAAGCCAGAAACGTTTTAGTTTTCTTTAAAAGCTCTTGATTTTCAAATGTTGGCTAAGAATTCAAATTGGATTGGTGATCTCAGGCTTGGGCCTTGAGCTTGAACCAGTCACAGGCTTTGGGCAAGTCACATCACACTCTGTCCCCTCCCCCACGTGCCCCAAGCCTCGGTTTGCTCATCTCTAAAGTGGGCCTCAAGGCTCCACTTACAAGATTGCTGTGATAACCCAGTGAGTTAAGGTATTTGGAATAAGCTGCAAATGGCCCTGTGACTGTTCCCTTGTCTCAGTTCTCTACGGAGGTGCCCCTTACAGCATAGCAAGTTAACACTCGATTTGTCTATGTTAGAACAACATTATTCTGACCATTATGACAGAGATTGCATTTTTATGGCAGGTTTGTGAGTTCCAGAACCCTCCTGCTTGCATTATCTCAGGATGTTGATGGAGTTAGGGGCTGGACAGCTGCCTCGGAGACCCTCAGCAGAGCTAAACCTTTCCTCTGAGCAGGGAGGCACATTTTAAAAGCAGCAAAGAGCATAAGCTCTGGAGTCACCCAGGCCTGGGTTCAAATCCTTGCCTTACCACTCCCTAGGTATCCTTGGACCAGTCACTCTCAGAGCTTCACTTTCCTCATCTGCAAAATGGGCATAATAGGGCAGCGCCTATGGCTCAAAGGAGTAGGGCCCCGGCCCCATATGCTGGAGGTGGTGGATTCAAACCCAGCCCCAGGCCAAAAACTGCAAATAAGCTAAAAAAAAAAAAAAAAAAAAAAGGGCATAATAATGCAGCCACCTGTGGGGCCCTTGGGACAAGTGCATGAGGCAACATGCACAACACCCTTAATTTAGTGCTTGCCACAAGACTCGAGGGCTGTCACCATGATGGGGCATGGAAGTTGGTGCCTGGAAGGCACCCTGTCCAAAGGACATGGCCATGGGCGGTGCCTGTGGCTCAAAGAAATAGGGCGCTGGCCCCATATGCTGGAGGTGGTGGGTTCAAACCCAGCCCCAGCCCAAAACTGCAAAAATAAATAAATAAATAAATAAATAAAATAAAAGGAGGACATGGCCACAAAGGATCCCACCCCTTTCCTGGATGAGGGAGGCCGAATTGGGGTGGGGATGGGGCTAGAGAGGCAGGCTGGAGGGGCCCTTCAACCACCCAGCAAGTCAGCCAGACCCTTGCCCTATATGCCTCAGAACAGAAGGAGCTGGGAGAGCTAGAGACAGCAACCTAGAATGATGGTACCTGCGTTCCCTACTGGGCATCCAGCTTCTCACCGGTATGAACAAGAACAGTTAATATTTACTGCGTGCTCATCACACCTGAGGCACATGGCTCAGCTTCGTCTTCCCCCGATTAATACATCCATTCCTCACAAAGGTCAAGAGCTAGGAACTATTATTATCCCCGTTTTAGAAATGAAGGAACTAAGGCTCAGAGAGGTTAACTAGCCAGAGGACACACAGGAAGGGACAGGCTGACTCCACGCACCCTTTCTTAGAACCCGTAGGCTCTGCTGTTTATGGAACAGGAGAGAGTGGTGAGTGCGAAGCTATGGGTTTTTCGAGAAGGGAGCAAGAACTTGCAGCCGGAAGGGAGGGTGTTGCTGAGATTTCATAGTTATGAGGCTAATGAATACTGGGCACAGCTGAGTGTCAGGTTCTTCTGCTGGTCGCTGTCTTCACCTTGAGCCTCTGACAGGCAGCATCTTCAGTTTACAGAAGAAGAAACTGAGGCTTGGAGATTATGTTATTTGGCCAAGCCGAGCAGGCAAGGTCTCACCCTCAGAGGACACCCCCACACCCAGGGGGAGGGCAAGTGTCTCCAGGAAGCGCACCAAGTGTGGGTGGCCTAGGTAAGCCCCCAGGTGAGGGTGGGGACAGTGCCTGGGAGACAGGTGTCCCCTCCTCTCCCCTCCGGAAGGCAGCTGCTTTAAAAGGCCCTAAAAAACCTGCTTTCAAGGCAGCCTTATCAGACTGCCTGAGCTGATCCCAATCAGGGAGCTTCCAGGTGCTGCCACAATCAACTGCCCAGCCGCGGCCCCACCCCTGGGAGCTGTGCAAACATTCTTTCCTTCCTGGCCTTCCCCTGCTAACCCTCTTTTTATGCACGAGCTGCAGGCAGCCTGGCCAGTGGGCTCTAACTCTGATTGATTTCACCTCATTTCAGTCTTTTCCAGTTTCCTGCTGAGGTTTCTCTTCCTCTTTCCCGGGAGTCCCCGGAGTCTGGTGTTTTATCTTAGGCCACTGGGGGGCAAATTTGCTTGCTGGATAAAAAGACCTGGAGAGTGTGTTAAAAATACAGATTCCAGGGCGGTGCCTGTGGCTCAAAGGAGGTGGGCACTGGCCCCATATGCCGGAGGTGGCGGGTTCAAACCCACCCTGGGCCAAAAACTGCAAAAAAACAAAATACAGATTCCAGGCTGGGCACAGTGGCTCATGCCCGTAATCCTACCACTCTGGGTAGCTGACAGGGGAGGATCCTTTGAGATCAGGAGTTCCAGACCAGCCCGAGCAAGAACAAGACCCTGTCTCTATTAAAAATAGAAAAACTGGGCGGCACCTATGGCTCATCAAGTAGGGCCGCCAGCCCCACATATCGAAGGTGGCAGGTTCAAACCTGGCCTTGGCCAGACTGCAAAACAGAAAAATATCTGGCGTTGTAGCGGCCGCCTGTAGTCCCAGCTACTTGGGAGGCTGAGGCAAGAGAATCGCCTAAGCCCAGGAGTTAGAGGTTGCTGTGAGCTGTGTGACGCCATGGCACTCTACCAAGGGCAATAAAGTGAGACTCTGTCTCTACAAAAAAAAAAACAAAACAAAACCAGAAAAACTATCTGGACACACTGGTGGTGGCCTATAGTCCCAGCTACACTGGAGGCTGAGGGAGGAGGATCGCTTAAGCCCAGGAGTCTGAGGTTGCTGTGAGCTAGGCTGAAGCCATGGCACTCTACGCTGGGTAACAGAGTGACACTCTCCCTCTTTCAAAAAAACAAAACAAAACACAGATTCCCCCAGCCTTGCTCCCCATCTATCAAATCTCCAGCTGTCAGGCAAGCAGGTGAGGTCACAAGCTGGGGCCTTGGTCAGAGGTGCAGCCAAGTCTACCTTTGCCAGGAGGCCCCCACAGTCTGCACCTGCTCAGACCTCAGTGGGAGCACAGGTCCCCTGCCTGCTCAGCCTAGACTTTTATCACAGTCAGCTTCACCTGCCCCTTTCTGTTACGGGCCTTTCTGTGTGAAGAGAGTCCCAAGCCTCAATTCATAGGTGTGTTCTGGGCAGGCAGAGTTGACCAGTCGCTACCCGGGGCTGAGTGCCCAGCAGAGTTGCCCAGAGAACCAGTCCCTGCCTTGGCACTGATGCAGACCCTTGATGAAGGAGGGCCAAAGCCACCAGGAATGACAACCCCATGGGAGGGACAGGGGCCACAGGAGGGTTGGGAGTTGGTGGGAGAGTGGGGACTCCAGAGATGCAGGAAGCAAGCTCCTACTGTGTGCCTTGTAAACTGGTATTCTCACCACTGTTCTGAGAATCTTCTGAAAGCTACAGCCGCCTCCCCAGGAAATCCACATTAACAAACAAGGTTCTATTACAATTTCAGGGTGATCGTAGAATCCCAGGACTTAGGAGGCCCAGCTGAGAGCCCCCTTGGTTTAAAAACCTGAGTAGTGTCCCCTAGTCAGGGCTCAGGAGAAGGAGGCAGAGATGGAATCCAAGTCCATGCTCATTTGTGTAGTTGCCGTCCCAAGGCTGGAGGAAGCTGGAGCACACGGGGTGGGTTAAGGAGACACTGGGGGCTGTTTTGTTGCCTGGACAATCCAAATGCCAAAAAGGGGGCCAAATTAGGATACTCCCATCACTAACCATGGGCACTCCAGGGAAGGGACCTCAGAGGTGTCAAAACTAGCATTTCACGTACAAGACCATGTGCCTGCCACTTTTCATGCTGTTCACAGGAAACCCAAAGAGACTAACATCCAGGGAGCCTACGCTCCTTGCCCCAGAGCACACAGTGTATGCTGGGATTAGGACCCACCTCAATTTGTCCCTGAAGTCTGTGCCTTATCTTCACCCTACATTGGCTAAGAAGTCAGGGGGCCCTGTACTCCAACACAGCCACAATCCCTTCTCCCGCCCAGCACCTGAGATGGACTAGGTGCCTGGTAACTCTTTAAAAAGATACAGATGGAGGGAGGAATGAATAAATGAATGAATGAATGAAGTCAACTTGCTTTTGAATTCTACAGCATTTGGGTTTTAAATCTAAGCCCTGACTTCCAGGCTAAGATGGAAATGTGAAAGCAGCCCCCTTTAAAATGAGAAGCAAAAGAAACAAACATGAAAGGAAAACCAATTTCAAATAATCCCACTGAAGGTTGGTGGGTGTGAGATCGGTAATGCCCGAGAGGTGGGAGATACAAGTGGGGGAGGGACGGAGGCAGGCCCCCCATCAGAAGGGGACTTGTCAAAGTAGCACACACTTGCAGCTGGCCTTGTTTATTACCCCCAATCACTTTCTTGCCTCCCTGCTCAAGCCATCCCCTCGGTGTCTCCCTCTGGGAAGAGTTCCTTAATTTCCCTAGCCAGGTGGACTTTCCTCATCTCTGGGTCCTGACATTTGCCATATAACACAGTATAATTTGCTTGTTTGTTCACTCAGCATCCAATTCTATCCGTGTTCCTCAGCTGACTGTTTCATTCAGTTACTGAGCCCCCATGTGGCTGGGCGCAGCACGAGGCCCTGAGGATGATGTAGCAAACGTGGCAGCTGAAGTCCTGGGGTTTACAGGCCAGTGGGCAAGGCAGACACCGTCTCAGGTGGCAGAGGGTGTTATGAAGCAAAACAAAGCAGGTGGGATGGGAAGCGGCAGAACTGGGGCTGCTTAGATGAGGTAATCAGGGAAGGCCTCCAGGGAGGTAGAATTTGAAGGGAGCTCTTTAGACCACAACTGTGGATGTAAAAATGAACCAGATGGGTCTCTGCCCTCAGGGAGCTCACAGTCTAGCAGGGAACAGACAAGCTGCCCTTATCTCCACTATGCAGGACCCAATCTGGCTCATCTGAACTTCACACACACCAGAAGTCAGCAATCCTTCCAAACACAAACCTGGCCAGATCCCTGATGGCTTAAGAGTCTTCAATGGCTCCCTCACTGCCCTGGGCATCAAATCCAAACTCCCCAGCCTTCCACTCCTGCCCTGCAGCCCATTCTCAGTCTCACCCGCCACTGCTGCCCTCGACCATCCTGCCTCCATGTCTTTATACGTGCCATTTCCTTTTCCAGGCAAAATTGTCCTCGTCTCCTAAGTTCCAAAGCCAACCTCCTGCATTCTTGAGGACCCAGTTCATCGGCATGACAGGTGGCTCAGAAAGTTTCCTTGCAGAGAATGGATAGTGAGAAATGAGACAAAGCGTAAACCCATAAAAGATGAACCTCCTCATCCTAAAACACCCCTGCTGCCCGGGGTGGGTCACGACTTCCTGCTGGAAATGTCCAGTGTTCTATCTTGCCAACTGTTTTCGCTGTCAGCTCATCCACTGTCTCCATCCGCTCTAGGGTCCAGCACCACATTAGCCAGAGAGGAAACGCCATAAATGTTCCACGAGCAGATGAACAAATGTAAGGAGACTGATTTTCTCTAGACCTCAACCTTTGGATTCCATCTAGTGGTGGGTCTGCTACTGGCCCCTTCTACTGGACACGTTCCCAGGGCTCTTCCATCCCTCTCTAAGCCCCCACTCCAGATGCTCCACACAAGGAAACCACGTTTCCTTTGGAAGCGTCTCATGGTTTGGGGGAGACATTAAGCTACCATTCCACCAGGAACACCCTTCCCCCCCAGTACACACCCCACCTCTCTTCCATTTCACAGGCTGGAGCTGGGGATTTCCTAGAGCCCTGCCTGTCAGGACAGCCCAGTACAGGATGAGGAGATGGGGGGAGGGAGTGGTGTTGCCACCTACCACCCTGAGCCTCTGTCCTCAGTGCTGCTCCCAGGAGGACCCTGGTGTCTCCCCAATGTGCCACAGTGATTCAGGTAGCACAGGTATCATGATCACCCTCATTGGACAGATGAAGAAAATGAAGCTCAGAAAGAGGAAGTGGGTGTAAACAAATCCCAAGATATTAGCTAGACCATTTTTCACCCAGGGAAACTGAGGCCCCTATATGGAGGGGAGCTGGCTCTGGGATCCCACAGGAAAGTAAAAGCAGGCCCCCTGACCTTCACACCATTTCCCCATCCATTCTGCCAGCTCCTTATTAACCCCTAATGCACTACATTCCGTAGTGTCCAGAGAGCAAAGGAAGAGGCTGAAGCAAGGTCTGGGGTGCCCACCGCAATCCTCCTCTGACCCTGCTGTGGTGTCCCTTTCCTGCCCCACCCCGAAGTGGCAGTCTAATCAGCGATTCCCTCCAGTGATGTCAGCCACCGAGCAGCCCTGTGTCCAGGGCTACGGTCCAGGGTCCAGTCTGGGCACAACCCACCAGATTTCAACCATCCCTTGCCAGGGCCATGGCTGGACAGACATGGCCCTTCCATCTACCCCGAGGTAATTAAAAACACAACCAGGCCTCTTCCAACAAGAGAGGGGCCAATTTTCTTCCCCTCCAGCACCGCTGACTGCAACCTAAATAGCAATATTTATGCCGAGCTCCCCATAATACTGTAAACATCCCAACGTATAGCGGGCCAATGCATGAGTCATTTCCCCGAAGCCAGAGTTAATAAGTGGTACCTCAGCCATATTCCAGGGAGCTCCCGCCAGCAGCCGGGTCCAGGGTTGCCCTCCACACCCAGGGCCTGTGGCACCTCGGTGCCCTGGTGGCCCCACTCCGGGAAACCGCAGGCAGCCGCCAAATCCTCCAGGAGCCGGAGGACAGCTGCCTCAGTGCCAGAAACTGTGGCTGCCATCCAGGGACACCCCCCACCCCTGACTGCGGTCACTAAAGCGCTCATTACTGAGAGAGAAACTGAAGTTAGGCATAGGGTACTCCACCAAGCCATTCCCAGAGACTGCAGCTCCTGTGCCTGGTCTGATTAGTTTTAAGATGCAAGAGGGGACTCCCTACCACCCCAAAGTGGCCTGAGAATATGACATTCTCAGCCCGGTGAGGCAGAATCCTGGATGGGGATACCCTATTTAGGATCCCAGCAAAGTAAGTCCTAGTTTCAAAGACCTGGGTTCTATTTTTATCTCCCAGTGGCCATAAGTAAGACACTGGATTTTTCTGAGCCTCCCTTTCCCTATCTGTTAAAAGAGATTAAGAATCACACCCACCTGGCTTCCCTGGAAGGCTTATTTTTAGGGAATCCAACAAAATTGTGAGCAGGAAAGCACTTTGTAAAAGCTTAAAGTACCTTGTCAACTGTGCAGCACGTTGTAAACCACAGAGAACTGTGAATAGTGCAAACTACTTCATAAACTGTAAAGCGATTTGAAAACTGTAAAGTGCAGTACACGTGAGAACCATTATTCATAGTCTTCTCTAGCCCTGCAAGCTCGGCCATTCCTGGTGGACACGCCCAGACCCCACTAACTTTCCCTCCAGAGTAATCCCTCCAGCTCCGGAGACCTGGCAGCAGCCCCGGCCCCCTTAGGGTCGGGTGGTACCAACACACGAGGCCATAGGGAGAGGGCCCTGCGACCCCGGCCAAGGCCAACACATGGCAAGAGCATCTGGTCCGGCCCTGGTGGCAGCTGGAGAGTTCCGGGGGGCTTCGGCCGCCACACTGAGCTCTGCGGCCGCCGGGCGGTGGCCGGCAGGGGTGCCCGGAGACCCCGCGCAGCTGAGATGCCCACGGACCCATCCCCCGCGCAGTCCTCCTGAGGAGGGGACCCCATTGTACGCGCGGGCGATGGACAGGCACGGACCAGGAGGCTGGCGCGCTCACTACCACTCTACCCGTTCCCGCTCTCCGGGGCTCCGGGCCCCATCCTGGGGGTGCGAACTGGAAGCCCCCATCCTGACCAGCCGCAGTGCCTCCCTCCCTCTGCTCCGTGCCAAACTTTCCGGCCCCGACTGCGCACGGGCCTCCCTCACCCCCGGCCCGCGCCCCTCCACCCGGTGCGGAGCGAGGCCAGGCCGGCGCGAGGGGGCTGCCCCGGCCGGGGGCGGCGAGTGCGCGTGGGCAGCCCCCGGCCCTGGGCGGCGCTCGCCCGGCTGGCTACAAAGCCTCGGCAAGATGGTCCCTTCGCCTCCTCCTGGCACAGTCAATCAGCGCCCGCCGCTCCTCGGGCGCCCGCGGGGCCCGCTCCTCCCAGCGCGGCCGGACACACCTCCCCGCGGCCACCTGCGCCGGGCGCGAGCCCCCGGGCAAACTTTGCTGGCCGCGGGGCGGAGGTGGGCGCTGTCGGCTACCGGTGCCCAGCCGCTCCCCGCCCCCATCGCCCGTCCGCCCGCCCGCTCACCTTCCACGGCGGCGAGCAGCGGCAGCAGCAGCAGCGCGGCCCCCAGCCTCCGCAAGGCCATGGCTGCGCTTCCCCGGGCCTCGGGCCGCGGCGCCGCGGGGCTCGGGCGGCCCGGGCGGGAGCGCGCGCCCCAGGCTCGGGGGGCCGGGGGGAGCGGCGAGGCGCGGCGCACACACAGCCGCCGCCACCGCGCAGCCAGCAGAATGAGCCATCCAGCCCGGGCAGAACGGGGACCCGGGCTCCGCCAGCGCTGGGCACGGCCCACCTGAGCCGCGGGCGCGGGGGGAGCCCGGCTGGGCCGCCGCCCCCCCGCGCGCTCCCGGGCCCCCGGCTGGTCGCGCGCCACCGCGGGCCCCATTTCTGCCCCACGTCCGCAGGGTCACCCAGGGGCAACGCGGGCGCTGGAGCGCGGCGACCCCTCGCGCCCGGGCGACGGAGACCCCGGGATCCCCCCGCGCAACAGTGGTCTCTCCCAGCGCTGTGGCTCCTCCAGATAAAGCAGCGATTTCAGCCCAAATGTTTCTCAATTTTTATTGAATGCTGCAAAGCCGGAGAGCGTCTGGCGCGGCTGACAGGGGCAGGGAAAGGGGACCTGGGAGGAAGGCGGGGTAAGGAGCTGCCCGAAGCGGGGGGCGCTGGCCCTACCTGCCAGGGCTGGGAGTGCCACCCCGTCGTCCTAGCCCTGCCGCCCCAGTCCCTGCGGCTTCGAAAGAGACCGAACTGCAATGAATGAAAAAAAAGGGGTGGGGGGGCGCTGGGAACAAAACAGGCGGGCTTCCCAGGCGCTGGAGCTGGGCTGGGGCCTCCGACTGGGAGAGTGGGCCTTGGTGCTAAAGCGAGGGCGGGGGAGGGGGTGTCACTGTGGCAGGGATGGGCCGGGCCCTGGCAGGCAGACCCCAGGCCTCCCCTCCTTGCCTTGTTCTGAGCGAGCCCACGAGCCCCTCCCTGCAGACTACTCTATCTGTACATAGGATTCTTCTTTCTCTGTTGATCTTATTCCTGATGCAGTTTGGGGGTGGAAGAGGCCCTTGTTGGGTATCTGGGGAAAGCCTCTACGGTGTGGAGTAGTCCTGTCGGTGCAGCCATGATTTCGTGCATGGCCATCCCTTCAGAGGGGATACAACCCCCTATTCATCCCTGTGGACCTAGCTCTGCTCTGACAGCCTTCATCACCATCCTCATTAACAGGCTATACTGAGGCTGCATGTTGGGAGGGCAGCAGGGGGCCCACAGGGATCACTCAGGCAGGGGCCCTGGCCCTTCAAATCCCATATCTGGCTAAGGAGACCTAACCAGGAGCTTCATACTTTGAGGAATGAGTGTAGAAGCCCAGGGGAGGAACAGGCAGTTTGAGGTGATTTAAGTCTATGCCACCCAGACCTCTTCTCTACCATCCCTTTGTCCCATAAACTGTCAAAATATTCCAGCGGTCCCTTCCCTTCCAGGCCTACCCTACAGTCCATACCAAGAAAATGGCACCATAGACTTTGAGAGTCCATCTAAGGTTTGGAGACTTGGTTCATCTTTTGAAGCTCTAAGAGTCCAACTGAAATAAATGTCATCTTGGAAGGCCACCAGGAGGACATGGGCCTCTGGGAATGACTAAGAAACAGAGCAGGAGTGAGGTGGGAGAGGGAAGAAAAGGAACATTCCCCATCCTGAGCCTACAGACTGCTCAGCAGGGTCAGGATCCACTGGCATGGGACTGGCTTTCATTTTCAGTTTTTGCTTTTCAGACCTTCAGGGGACCCAGGGTTTGGGAGACCATGAGCTTGTTCCATATTGAGGCGATACTTCTCCATCGCTCCTGGGTAGAGGGGTTCCAAGGTATGGCACACACCAGTGCCAGCCTCAGCACATCTAGGTGCCCAGCCACTTCTAAATTCAAGAAATAGTCATTAAACACCTGTTAGGCTCTTCTGCTTTGTTTGTGGGGTCCTGTCACTGCCCACCTACCCCTAGGAGGTACCCCCTCTCTGATTCAAAGTGAGAACAACAGTGGCTATTATTTACTGAGGACCTGGTGCCAGGCACTAGGCTGAGCCTTGTGTATACATTGTCCCCCTTAATCTTTCCAACCCTGTGTAGCAGGTGCTGACCTTTTCAGATGATGAAATTGAGGACCAGATAAATAATTTGTCCAAGGTCATAGCAAGTCGGAGGTAGGACTCAACCCCAGGCCTGACCCACCCCAGTGCTAATCCCCTGATGCCTGTCACAGAGGCATAGAGCTCAGAGTTATGAAGGCAACTTCTCACAACCTGTCTCACAAGTAAGGAAGCTGAGGCCTGAAGTAGGGAAGGGAGCCGTAGTTATTCACATCACCTGGTGTTACACAATTAAATAGGCATCAGCCCAGGGCTTTTACCTGGCAAAACATAAAACCAGTGATAATAATAAAGTCCCCTTTCTCTCTCATCCTCTACTCCCTAAACACCATTTTATTTCCCATTTGGGATCCCATAGGGTGGGTTCTGCAGTCTGGTCAGGTTCTTCCCCCGAGTCTCTCGGCTACTATCTTCAGCTGTGCCTTTGTCCCAGGGGTGCACTCCACCTGGCTGCCTTCTCCACCCTGAGGACTTGGATTCAGCTCCACCCTACCCCCACTAAGAGCTTTAACTGACATTGGCCTCTGACCCACCCATTTGCTCATTATCTATTCCCTTTCCACAAGGTCCATTGTTGATATGTTTGATTGATGGTTTTGGATTTGTATATCATCTCCATGACTCCGGCAGACTGTGAGTTCCATGAGGGCAGTGCTGGGACTCAGAGCTATGCTACCCTCTAGGGCAGAGGAGCATCTGACCCGATCCCCTCCTCAGCCAAGGAAGAGGCAGTTTCAGCTTCATTTGTCTAATGACAACAGCTACTGGAATTTGCAATCACGCTTTAACAGTTTACAAAGCAGCATTCACACCCATCAGCTTCGCTCATGTTAGTTCAACCAGCCCATCCTGTGAGCCAGCCTGGTAGCCGTGGGAGCTTCATTTTTCAGAAGGGGAAATTGGGCCCCCAGAGAGGGGAAGGTACTTGCCCAAGGACACACAGCAGATTTTGTTTTGTTTTGTGTTTTTGGTTGGTTGTTTTGGTGCAATTGGAGCAAGGCTTCAGTGACCTGAGTTGTCTATGTCTCTTTCAATCAGAGTTGATTGACAAACATTAGCTGGGCACCTTCTGCACACCAGGCACTGGGGAGACAGAGGCACAGCTGTGGATCTGCTAGATGAGGCCCTGCTCTCCAGGAGCCTACATTCTGCTGCAGGGAGATCCATATATGGACAAGATAATTACAATGATAAGTACTAGGAAGACCATCAAATGGGGTGATGAGGCAGTGATTGACTGAGGGGAGGGTCTGCTCTAGCCAGGGAGATCAGGACCAGCCTCTCTGAGGCGGGAACATGACAGCTGAAGGCTGGTGAGTCCACCATGCCACCATGCTGCTAGTGGGAAGAGAGTTGCAGGTGGAAGGAACTGCCCGTACAAAGGCCCTGAGGTACCAACATGCTGGGGACCTTCTGTGAATAGTAGCTGAAGTATGGCAAGCCCTAGGGTGTGGATGAGTTTAGGTCAGGGAGCAATGTGGATTGTATTTTAAGCACAACAGGGAGCCATGGAGGAATGTAAGTTGAGAATGAATGGATCTGGGTGAGGGGTAGCAGGATGAACTTGGATGAGCAGGGCCCACCAGTGCCTGGGTGCTAACCTATGTCACCATCCTCTTGATCTATGGGGCCGGCCTGGCCTCTACAAACCCTATGCCAAGACTCTAATGTATGACCCAGCCTTCCCTTAACTTGCTGTGTGATCTTTGACAGTGCGGTCACTCTCTCTGGGCCTCACTTGCTACAAATGCAAAATGAAAGCGTTGTCCAAGGTAGTTTCTCTGAGGCCACTTTCAGCCCCGACTCTCTCTCGTTGTGGATTCAGTGGGGCAACAGGATCTCAGTAAAGATCTTAGCCAAATAGGAGGGTTGCAGATAAACTCTGGAACCTCGTGGCTTTTCCTGAGGCTCCTTCTTCCTGAAGGGAAGGTAGAGGGGTTCTTGAAAGGGAAATGTGTTGCACTGAGGGACAGAGCCCAGGAAAAACATAGAAGTCGTCTCTCAGTGTACCCAAGTCTCTGACTCCTATCCAGTATCTTCCTTGTCCAGATGTAGGACTGATGGGGGCAGTTGGCCAATTGGGGGTCAGACCGCTCCTACAGCCAATGCCAGGCTGGGGAACATTTATTAGTACAGAGACAAGGCTCAAGTTCTAGTTCTGCCACCCGTTTTCTATGTAACCTCAGATGGGGCCCTTCCCTTCTTTGGGCCTGAGCTGAGAAAATCTCATATCTACCCCCATGAAGCTCATGAACCAGCACTGTCCAATAGAAATATAATACAAACCCCATGTGTAATTTAAATTTTCCTGGTAGCCACATTCAAAACGTGAAATGAAACAGGTGGAGCTAATTTTAATATATGTATTAGCCCAACATATCCAAAGTATTATCATTTCAACATGTGCTTAATGAACTATTTTACATTCTTTTTAAAAATACTAAGTCTTTGAAATGCAGTGTGTATTTTATAGTTCAGTATTGGCACTAGTCACACTTCAAATGCTCAGTAGCTGCGCGTGGCTGGTGGCTACCATATTGGATAGCATAAATGTAGACACTGAAGCTATCATTATCCTAAGGGGTGAAAAGTGCTCTTTAATACAGGTTGTCCAAGCCCTCCAGGGACACAGAGGAGAAAGGACAAAGGCTTCTTGGAGGAGGTAACATTTAACTGATTAAAAAATCATCTTGACAGCTAATAATGTTCTTCCTTTCAAGAAAACTATTATGATAAAGGTAACACAAACTCACTGTAAAATAAAGAAGATATTAAAAAGGAAACAAAAACCATCCATAATCTCCCCAGCCTGAGAGTCACTGTAAATATTTTGATCCATTTCCTTCCAGGCATTTTTTTTTTAAGGCCGGAGTATTTTGCACATAACTATAATCTTGCTGCATACACAGTGCTGTGTCCTATTTTTTTCCCACCTAGGACTGTGGAGCTAGCATTCCCCTGGGTTGTTAAAAACTCTCTGTGAACATTATTGCTAACCACTGCATACTATGCCAGGTAAATGATACGCTATAAAGCCAGCAACTCTTTCATGCTTTTCCCCTTCACCTGAAGGTACCTGTGAACCCATTTCCACTCTGGATGCCGCTCTGAGCACAGAGGCTGCAGGGAGAATGGACAAGAGCAACCAGGAGGGGAGGATCCCCTGAAAACCACCTTGTGTCTGACTTCTCACTGCCTGCCCTGGGTCTTTTGTGACTGGGAGCTGCAGGAGGCTGGGCTGGGCTGGGCTGGGCTGGGCTGAGGCTCTGAACAGCCAGTCTCTCGACTGCCACCTGGTGGCTTTAAAGTGGATGCACCCTCCAGGAGTATGAGCACAGGTGGTTGGAAGGAGGAGGTGCTGGGGTCTTGGCTTTCCACTTTTTTTTAGACAGAGCCTCAGCTGTTGCCCTGGGTAGAGTGCGGTGGCATCACAGCTCACAGCAACTTCCAACTCCTGGGCTTAAGCGATTCTCTTGCCTCAGCCTCCCAAATCGTTGGGACTACAAGCACTAGCCACAGCACCCGGCTATTTTTTGGTTGTAGTTGTCATTGCTGTTTGGCAGGCCTGGGCTGGATTCAAACCCACCAGCTGTGATGTATGTGGCTGGCGCCTTAGCCGCTTGAGCTACAGTTTCCACTTTTGACTCCTGACCCTGCACCCCACTCCATGACCAGACTTCTGAGGGGGGAGTCATATGAGTTTTCATTCTGGAGAAGGGAGTCTCTCATTCTCTCATTCTAAAGGGCTGTGGCCTGTGGAACAGGACTGCCTGAGTTCAAGTCCAGCTCCACCTTTTAGGAGTCCTATGTGCTTGGGCTACTCCACTTTTTTGTATCTCAGTTTCCTTATCTGTCAAATGACCTAATAGTAGTGTCTAGAGTTGTGAGGCTGGAGTAAGATAATACATGAACTGCTTAGCTAGCACTGGGCCTTGTCTGCAGTAAGTGCCCAATGTTTTAAATTATTTGATATCAGAGGGAACCTGAATACAACATACAGGGAATGAGTCTTATTTAATTTCATCCTTTTTCTCTGGTTCCCTGCCATTAACCCCCAAGGCACTGGGGGATTTTCTTAAAATCCTAAATCTATGATTGAGCCACTTTTCTGCTCAAAAGTCTTCAATGGCTCCCATTTCCCTGCAATAAACAAAAACTCCCTCACCTGGCATTCAAGATACTGGAGGATAGGACCCAGCCCACCTTCCTGTCTCATCTCCCTCCGCTCACCTCCAGATCCCTTCCACTCCAGCCATACTGTCATCCTTAGCCGTCCAGGAACACCCTCCATTTCCTGCCTCCTTTCATGCTCAGCCTCACCCTGGACCACATTCTCCCCATCCCAGAGAACATCTTACTACTGTTGCCCACTAACTTGCTGTGTGACCTCAGAATTCTGTTCATCCTCCAAGGATCTTGTCACATGCTGGCTCCTGCCATAGACCTGCCATAGATCAACTCCACCCCACCCACCCCCCAATCCCCATCAAACCTTCCCAGCAACTGCTGTCACACACCTTTGTTTTCTTTCATCTTGTGTCTTTGCAAAGCAGGCCATGGAGTGGGCTTTGGAGTTGCTGGTGGGTATGTGTTAAAATCCTGTGTGATCTTTTTTTTTTTTTAGACAGAGCCTCAAGCTGTCACCCTGGATAGAGTGCTGTGGCATCACAGCTCACAGCAACCTCCAATTCCTGGGCTCAAGCAAGTCTCCTGCCTCTGCCTCCCAAGTAGCTGGGACTACAGGCACCTGCCACAACGCCCGGCCATT
>CAUYON010124055.1:0-47336 GCA_963573935.1 Arctocebus calabarensis | reverse complement strand
GTATACCATGGAATATTATGCAGCCTTAAAGAAAGATGGTGACTTATCCTCTTTCATATTTACATGGATGGAACTGGAACATGTTCTCCTTAGCAAAGTATCTCTAGAATGGAAGAAAAAGTATCCAATGTATACACCCTTAATATGAAGCAAATTTTTATCTTTCAAGTGAAGGCTACAACCCAATTATTACACAAGAAGACAGGGAAAGGGGAGAGAGAGAGAAAGAGAGGGAGCGGGAGGGGGGAGAGAGGATAAAGGGTGAGATCACACTTGTGGTCCATATTTGAAGTGTCAGGAGAAAACTTCTAAATACGGATCAAAAATGTTTTCACATAGTAAATGAGAAAATCTCATGAATGTTATGTCAATTAGGTTGATGAAAATATCTCAGATTGTGTATGAAACCCACACACTGTACCCCATGATTGAATTATTGTACACAATTATGATTCAATAAAAAAAATAATAATAATAAGTATATTCTATTGAACAGTAAAACTTTTTTATGTGTTTTAACTTTTAGATTTGAAGCACAGTGTTTACAGCAACCAGATAAAATAGATCATGTACTAGTTCAGGTACAGTAGAATGACAGGGGATAAATAATTCCTCATTTTTTTTAACTCCACTTATTTCTCTGATAGTAAATGGTTAGTTATCAAATATTAAAGAGTAAATATCAAAATAAAAGTGGTATGAGAAATCCAAAATGAGGAATAACTTTTATAAAATTGTAAATGTCATATTTTAAGAATCTATAGTTGTTCGAATAAAATATAGAGTTATAAGAATTAAGTTATTCCCAAATTTAGAACCAGAAAGATGCCTAAATTTTTTATATTGGTTCTCTGTGCAATTGCTTATTGGGTCTTTCAGGTCTTCCCTTGTTGAAATACGAGTAAAGTCAAATGATGACTATTTAATATAAATGGAAGGAGGTAAGAAGAAACACATGTGGTGATCTAGTGTTATACAAGTAAGCTTCAGGATAATAGAAGCTTGACTAAATTAAGTCGTAGACTCTCTGGCTAGTTTTTGATGCCTTCCTTTTGTTATTATCCTTTTGTAGTGTCTGTTATGATACTATGTATTAAGTGAGCACTCAAAATGACTTACATCCTAGGAAGGAGTTCTTTTGTTTGTTTGTTTGTTTTATCATTGAGGATTCATTGAGAATACAAAGAACCAGATGACATTGATTGCATTTGTTAGGTAAAGTCCCTCTTACAATTGTGTCCCGCCCCCAAAAGGAGTGTTACACACCGTCACCCCCCACTCCTTCCCTCCTTCCCTTTCTCTATTCTTCCCTTTCTCCACCTCCCTCTTTTTCCTCTCTCTGAAAGTTTTTTTGTATAAATAGCACATTTTCTTTAGTATTTATATCAAGTTTACATTTTCTTCTCCTTAAAGAGAAATTTCTTTATAATTACAATGCCTTGTGTTCTTTTCCTCAGAATGAGATGATGAGAAAACAGAATAGAATAGCAAATGTGGAATGAGAGAGACAGTCAGGAAGAGGAAGGGGGAAAAGATAACAGATTTACAAATAACTGATACCTGTGTAACAGCTATAGAACATCCTTTTTTTTTTTTTTTTTTGGTAAGCTATGGTATATGCATACAATGGAATATTACTCAGCCATCAAAAACTATGGAGACTTTGCAGTGTTTGAACATTCTTTTTGAAGGACGTAAAAGATAGGGTTTCACATGAATAGAAAAGAAACAAAATAGATGAAAAAACAAAGTTAAAACAAAACAAAACTGTGTTTATCTTTGCAGTCTTATGCCACTATTGATACTTACTAGGCTCTAGATATTTTATTCTTAGGAATTAGTAAATTAAATACTCTAAATAGAAACAATAAAAATCCAAGTTCAGTGATGTTGAAATAAGTCTTTACCTAATTTGTATCAAGATATATTTGACATTAAAACTTTGTTAATAATAACATAAGTTTCAATAAAATTATCAGCTTTATTGCTATTTCTTGTTTAAAGTCTTAAGTGTTTTTATTAAAAAGTACTATTTCTCCTTTCATTTAGTGCTTATAATTTTTGTCTAGTTACTGCTTCTGATTAAGACTATTTAATAATAATAAAATACTTCTCTGTCATTGTAGTCTTGATGGTCAAAAAGAATGTGATCGATTAGAATTACAGATTCTTTTAATAGAACAACATTTTGATTTATTTGTTGAGGTGCATCTGTTTGGTGTATTTATCTATATGTTCATGTTTTATGTGGAAAAATATATGTGTGACTTTGATATAAGAAGACTTTTGTGACCTAAAGGTCAAATAGTGAAATACTTACCTAAATTATGACATATGTATAACGTAACTTTATATCTGATAACCATGAGGACCATATGGCAAAGCAGCTTTTTCAGGTCTAGTAAAACTGAACTTCAGATCATAGGAATGATATACCTTGATTATAATATCATTGTAATCTGTGTGTATATGTGCATATACATGTAGTATACAGACATATGCTTCATATAACACATAAATGTCATGAGGGTAGCAACATTATCTTGACTGTTATAACCACATGGGAAGAACTCCGTATGTACTTCCTAAAAATAAGTTTTTAAAAATTGAATGGAAAAGATAAAATAGTTTCAGTATGCTACAAAGACTATTTGATTTGTAAAACCTATAAGAATAAGCACTTGATTATTTTATTATAACTTTATTTATTAAAGAGAGGATAAAAAATTATCCTGATAGTAGATTGAACCACTGGTATCTTCCTTTCTGATGGATTCACTAGCCTAAAGTAGAATTTGGGAGAATGATTTTTTTAATGTTGTTAATGTTCTCAGACCCATTTTCGAGCAGAAGCAATGAAACCATTAACCTTATAATTTTGAAAGGTTCTTATCACCTTTGTTCTTCAAAATCTCTTTCAAAAGAAGTGGTAAAGAAAAAAGCATGACTTCATATGAATATTCTCCCCCATATTCTTTTAGAATGTAAGACAATGTGTATCTTTTCTTCTGTGAATTTTTGCATACCTTTATGTCTATATGACTACATATGCATATATCCTTTCTTACTACTAACTCCTTATTTAATATATTACTCACTGATTTTTTAAAAATAAAAACATCTCATGGGAGTAAGTAGATGTAAAATTGTATAATTAAATGGGAGTTGCTATGTATTCATAAGATTACTTAGCATAAAAGTTTTATTTTAGGCATAGGTACTCTTTTAGTTCCATTCATTATTTCATTGTAGGAACAGAAATACTCCACTTCTGTCTTCTTAGGGTTCTGACAGGGTCCAAGAATTAAATTAATATTACACAGATGATAGAAGAAAAGTATAATGCATGTTTTATTTGGTATGAAAGTCCTCATAAGGAATTAAAGATTTACAAAAGCAGTTATTTATATAGTACTGAATCGAATAAGAAAGTAGTAAGCTGTGAAAATGTGACTAAATTACGTGGGAAGGCTTAAAAGGTAAGAGCTATTATAGTAAGATCTGTACAGACTCTAGTCTCAACTTCTCATTCTTGAAGATAAGGATTTTTTTGCCTTTTGTCCTGCAATAAGGAGAATGTTTTCACATAGGAATTTCATTGTCTATTCTTAAGAAACAGCATGAAGTTCAAAGTGATTTTCTTGCACCTGCTATTTTTCAATATTAACTTAAGGACTCCATATGTCAAAATACAATGTTTTAACCCCTTCATCATAATAATTTTTTTCTAAGAAGATCTAAATGATTTACTGAAGATTTTTACACGATGCTTTAAATGAATGAAATCACACCTGAATATACATGAAATGTAGTCCTTATGTCAATCTAATTTATTGAAATCCTAATGTTCACATTATCTGTTACACCAGACACTTGGTAATGAGCCATGTTTGTATAACAAAAAGACTTTCAGAATTATGGTTACAAATCAACAATCCATATTATAAGCTTTTCAAAAATCGATAATCCATTTTTTGAGCTCTTAATAAATTTGTCAAATAACAATTAATGGTATCAGATGTAGTTACATAAAAATATGTTATCCTTTGAAAGCCATAATATATTCCATACTTTTTCTGGAATTGGCAAATGTTCATATACTTAATATTAATACTACTTTTCTGTATGTATAACATGTCTGTATCAATAATATAACATGTTATCTTCCTTATTAGATAATGATCTTGGAAAGCTTTTATTATGCTTCAAAATGTCTGATAAGCAAACTGAGTGGATAGAAAACTGCCGAAGACAATTTTGCAAAATGATGAAGACAAAACCTGATATAATCAGGGGAGGTGGTGAGTGTGTTATTTCCATTGTGGGTTTTTTCCCTTTGGCATAAAAATTATTTTAATAGAATTTTTATGGTTTTCATGTCTGTTTTATGTGTTATAAAATTACAAATGGGGTATGGGGGAAAGTTAGTGTAGTTAATTGTTGGAGAAATTTTATCTTCCAAGAGTAATAATATATATAATATATACATATATATGTATGTATGTATGTATACTGTCAATAGAACAGAAACCTTACTCTGTAAAATAATTTAAAGAGGTGTATTCTGAACTAAATTTGAGGATCATGATCTAGAACCACACCCAAGAAGCTTTGAGGAAGTGGATTCATTCTTATGGGGTTACAGTTTGGTTTAATCATGTATTTCAGGAAGATGAGAATTACAGGTAAAGCCATAAATCAGTATGTGGAAAGCATACATTTATTTAGCCTGACAAGGTGGAACACCTCCATGCATGGGCTTACAGGCTATGGGTGGGAGTAAAGATTCTTTAGTTGACAATTGGCTGGAAAAGTTAGGCTTTGTCTTACAGACTAGAGGTTGGTAAAAAGGAATACTTGAGTTAAAATGAGGATCTGTTAATCAGAGACATACTATAGGAATATGCTCAGACTCAAGTGGTTTGTTTGCCAGTGATTTTGCAATGCACATAAACTTTAAGGACACCCTGTATAAACTAAGGAATTGCAGATATGTCTTGCATAACCTTAGTCCTGTTATGAGTCATAAAGGATATCTCTAATAAGGGGGTGGATGATGTGGTATATTTGATCTCCTTTCTTAGGGCTAGTGTCTCAGCTATAGGTGATATCCTTAGCCCAGTGAATCAACTGCTGTGGGAGAATCTGAAGATTTTACCTGAACACACACACACACACACACACACATATATATGCGAGAAATCAAACATTACTTTTCAATATTTGAGTATAATGTGAACAGTTAAACTGTTGTAGGAAGACAAGGCCCAACAGAAAGAAAGAGCACCCAAACACCACGTTTATAAGAGGAAGGGCTTTATTCACCAGCTGGGAGCTTACAGCATTGACGAATTCCAAATGGCCGTGCTCCCCGTCTAGCTTGATCTTTCCCTTTTTATTGACAGTCAAGAAGTTCCACCCCACAGGTACCCTTCTCATTGGCCAGTTTAAATCAAGTGGGAGATGCTAGTCCAGCCCCCACAGAACTACAGGATTTCACAGAACTTGGAAACTTCCAAGTTCCAGGAAGTTAAGTTTACAAATTCCTAAGTGCTGAGTCACCATGGAGAGGACCCTGAAAGTGTATGCTTGTGCTTTCCTTGAGAAGACCTGTTCTCCCAGACCTCACCCTTCTCGGGTATCCTCTCTCATAACTATGTTTTATCCCCCCAAATATTTATAAAATGTCTATTATAAATATACATTTACCTTTTTTTACACAATAGAAAATATTTAAGGCTTGGCATCTGTAGCTCAAGCGGCTAGGGCACCAGCCACATACACCAGAGCTGGCCCGCCAAAGAACAATGACAAGTATAACCAAAAAATAACTGAGCATTGTGGTGGGTGCCTGTAGTTCTAGCTACTTGGAAGGCTGAGGCAAGAGGATCACTTAAGCCCAAGAGTTTAAGATTGCTGTGAGCTGTGATGCTGTGGCACTCTACCAAGGGTGACCGTCTCAAAAAAAAAAGAAAAGAAAATATTTAAGATAGAGTATATCAGTGGGTTTAACAGAATAAATTAAGAAAGCAGCAACTTGGAATGATGTTTAGTTTAAACACAATAAGTAAATGTGTGTTTCTGAGTTTATCTGTGTCCAACAGGGATAGTGATAAGACAAAAGAGAATATCACCTGATTAACCTTTATTCATGCCTTTGAAACAGGACAGACAGATAGAACATTACCATTAAAACTGCATTCTGTTTGAAATCTTGGTTTTGGGGAGCACTTCTCACAAGTGCTTTGTTACCTTGATTCTGTCTCCACTATTACACTGCAATGTGCTAAAGGAAATTAGAAATATTTTACCCCAAAATATGACATTTTGAAATGCTAGACTCACTAAAGAAACCTAAAAGTCTCTCTGACTTTCCCCACCTCCCATCTTTGACTCTCCCAGTAACACTGAAGTTTCTTTATCTGCCTAATATCCAGACTCACATAGTGTGAACCAGAAATGTGACCTGAACAGACTATCTGAGATAAGATTCCGTCTCTTAGAATCATTTAAATTACAAAGGGAACTATTTACCAATCAATCTCTATTCCCCATCCATCCTTCCTAGTAATCCTTTATTGCCCTTGAACAGATCTCCTTCTTTGCCTCCTCCCAAAATCCATTTCACCAGAAAGGCATATAAGCTTCTGAATCTTGTTGAGAAGTTGAATCTTCACTTTTGAGGGTTACTGTATATACATATTAAAATAAATCTGGATAGCTTTTTCTCTTATTAATCTGCTTTATTGTGAGTTGCTTTTTCAGTGAATCTTCCTAAAGTAAAAGAAAAATTTTTTCCCTTCACTTCAGCCCTAATTTCAATAACAGATGTGACTTTACAAGGCATGATCTATTTGCTAACAGAGAACTCGGTTAATTGCTCTTCACAGCAACCTTGTAACACAGTCTATGTTTTATGGATAAGGAAACTGAGGCCCAGATATTTTAGGTAATTTTCCCAGGTCCCAGAAGTTGAGCCAATATGTGAACCCAAGCAACCTAGCTGTTCTGTATTACTTTGCTATACTATTTCTTTGTACTTCCCTTTTTGTGCCTAATGTTTTACACACGGGAGATTAAACATTCATTAAATAAACATAAGCTGAACATTGGTTTGGCTAGAATATGGTATAAATATCCAATATCTTATTTGTTATCTGTAAACTGAATTGAACTAATTTTGAAGATAAGCTGAATGTAAAAAATACTAAACAAATGTATGCTTTTGAGAGACAGGCATGCTTGCTTATGTTGGGTTCAATAGAGAACAAGGATCTCCAAGACTCAACTAAGGGACTAAGTGGGTATCTTGCCTTGGTGCTGCCTCGAGCAAACTGCCCCAACTGGAAAGAGGGATGCGAGTGCCATCTTAGTGCTGCCCCACCTAACACCTGCCCTAAGCAACTGACTTACCCCCGTGAAAGAAGAACCCCTGCTGATCTGCAAAATAACGTAGGGAATTCCCTACCTGCAGGCCAGGCAGCCCAGGCACTGTAAGATTTGGAAAGTAAACTAGAGAAATCTAAGATTAATTATCATGTCATTAACTGTCTATCAAAGTGGTTCCATGGTGGTGTCTTAACCAGAGGGGAACCTTATCCATGCAGTATAAAACAGGACCCCAGACCATTACTAGAGCCTTTTTATGAAGACAAGAGGACCATTTGTTATCTGTGGTGAATGTATCCTGCTCTATAAACCTTTCTCTTCCTCAGTTAACTTTGTTTCACACTTGCCTTGCTTTTGGTGAGTCTGGTCACTCTTCAGCCAAGAGCATCCTAAGAACTGAGAACACAGACCACTACCTGAACCCCACTTATGTGTGCATACATGCACATGTTGACTCACGTACAATTTGACTATGTAACTTGGCTCAACTTGGGTTTTACATATGAGCAATGACAGCTAAGAGAACAAGATTTTTAAATTATCATCTCTTATCATATACTTTCATTGTCAAAACCATAAGACAGTTTTGGCCTATGTCCAATTGCTCATCACACAATAGATTTAATTCTTGAGATGAAACTTGCCCAGGATGAAAGGAATTTAAATAGGATAAACATCTTGTTGGGAAAAAAGGAGAAGCTGCCTCAACTCTATCTCTCTGACTGATGGAGATCATGGTCTTTTTTAAAGGAATGGCCTCATGCATACTTGGTGTAACTAACAAGGGGCTACTTGGCTGCGGCAGGTTGTGGGGGAGGAACAATCTTGGCAACAGGAAGTCTGCATGACCTAGATTTAGGGGGAGAGTGCAGCTGCAGAAGGAGTTGGTCCTGAGTCCAGTGAGAACAACAGGATCAACCCCAGAAACCAGGAACTGAAATCAACTGAGCTGCTCTCTCCTGAAGATTGGGTGGAAGACAGAACTGCTGCCACATTCTGGATCATCCTGCTCAGCAAAAATGCTGGAAAGGCACAGTGACAGCATCGGACATTAGCAGCAGAAAAACTATTCCCTTCTGGGATACTGGCAGGTTCATAGTTCTGGGGAGCAGGTGGCCAGCTGCCTGTCAAATATTAGAGGAGTGGGGTTCCACAGACCCAAGGTCCTGATTGCTGAAGACTGTGAGGATCCAGAATGGTGTGACATTTAGGGGGTTGGCTATGTAACCAACTGCATCTCCACTTTCGAGGCCTGTGTAGCCATCATTGGGCAGAGCCTGCAGTCTTGCCAAACAGATAAGGGATGTCCTGCCCCCACCACGGATAATTTTCAATTGCTTCACAATCTGGATCATAGAGGCATGTCCCCACCTCAGTGATAGAGGTTACATAGTTTCCAGAACTAGGCTGCAGCATCCTTGATGGTCAGGCACATGCCTCTGGCCTGGGGCTTTGCTCATGGGGCACCCACCCTACCCCACACAGTGTTTGCTCCCAGAATAGGAAAACAGTTCCAATCTCCTTGACAACATTCCACAAGATGTTATGAAATTCAATTTCCAGCCTCAGAACTTCATATCCAAAAGCGGCAGTATTTTTAGTAATACTGCAGTACCCCTTGTATCTTAGGAGAATTTTTTTAACCCTCCATAAAAAGAACATACCCAGAATCAAAGAAAAAGAAACTACATATGAGAATGGTCCAACAAAAAAATCACTGCCATCATTAAGTATCAAACCAGATCATCTCCCACAAGGGACGACAATGTAGCTACCTCAGAAGATTACAGCTACAAATTAACTATGGAAATGTTAGAAAGGGAATTCAGATTATGGTTGTCAAAAACAATGAAGGGAATTGAAGGAAAAGTGGGAAACCAGCATAAGGAAATCCAAAAATTGACCCAGGAATTTAGTAAAAGATAGGGCAAAGTCTCCAAGGATCTAGACACAATTAGAAATGACAGAAAGTAACTAAACAAATTGAAGGAGACTTTCAAAGGCTTTCAAAATATAATAGAAAGTTTTGGTAATAGATTAAACCATGGAGAAGAAAGAATTTCAGAGCTCATTAACAGGGCTCTCGAGCTAACCTGATCATTTAAAGAGGCAGAAAAGAAGACAGTAAAAACAGAGCAATCTTTTAGAGCATTGTGGGACATTGTGAAGCATGCCAACGTACAAATTACAGGTATCCCCAAAGGGGGAGAGAGAGTTCCAATAGCACAGAAACCTTAGTCAAGGATATTATAGCTGAAAATTGGTCTATTGTTATAGATCAGACATTCACCTGCCTGATACACACAGCTCTTATTTATTTGGGGCAAGAAAGATTAATAGATTATTTGTAGTTATGCTATAGTTCTAAAAAAAGAAAAACATAAATGTGAACTCACCTGATAGGTTTATTATCTATTTTGGTTTACATAAAATAAGTAAATGTTAGTTTATTTTTGTTTATAACTTTGTTGAGTGTGATACTTCCTAAAGCAATCTCCAGGATGAAGGCCAGGCTTCCTCTTGCATGTCTCACAGTAGAAAATAGTTTCTCTCCTACCACCTTTCTCATTTTTTCTGCTGCAAACCAGGCAATCCTTTGTTAACTTTCGTTTTCATTTTGCATTATAAAATGTATCTTCCTAGTTAGCCTTTCCTCAGTGTCTGAAGATGATGGTCTTCCCTCTTTCTTGAATTTCTGTTCCTCACAAGCTGAGTGATGAGATTTCTCCTGTAAAAAAGGTGTATCTAGACTTTTTCTCCACTTTTCTTATCTAATGATTAAAGAATGTAGCTGCACTTCCATTAGCTAGAAGAATAATTTGTTTCCACCATTTGTAGGACCTTCTTATGAATCCCTCATATCCACAGTATTTGGCCGGGTCCTGCCCCAGGGAGCAGGGTCTTTTAAGACCTGTGGATCTGAAGGCAACTGACTGAAGAACTATAAAGTTAGAAATGATGAGAGAAAAAGAGACAAGATACACAAAATAGAATTTTCAAAGATTAGAGCACAGGGGACCGCTGCCAGTTTGTGGGGTTCTGACAGTGGCCCTGAGTGTCAGTTCCACTCTGCTTTTATTGAAGGCTATTTGCTCAGTAGCCCAGAGGGTAAGCTGAGGAAGGGAATAAAGACATCAGCTCTCATTGTTTCTATTATTATTAACTTTAAGGGTCTATTAGCTCTTGAGAAATCCAGAACCTGAGCCTTATGTGGGGAGACTCCTATCTGTAGTCACACACACAGATTCCTAATGAGGTGTTAATCCTCTCTAGTTCACTGCAGAGTAAAATGCCTCTGGTGTCAGTCTCCTCTGAAGAGTCAGTGAGAAAGAGGAATTTTTCTCTCATCTCCACCACAGAGGGTTGTCTTCTAGGATAAGGGAGATAGGCCCTCCTACCCACATTTCAGAGCTAGAGCTGTTCCCTTGATCTTTTCAGTCAAATACAAATTTTCACAATGGGTATTTGTTGTGACTATTAACTAGGCAGGAACTGGCCTAGTTAATGTTTCTTGCTAGGCCTCCTCTGTGGCCACTATTTCTTTAGAGTATTTACAGACCCAGCAGGGGTGTTAGTAAGCTGTATCTCCAATCAGCCAGACTTCTAGGAAAAGCAGGAAACTTGCTTAGATAAGAAATTTAGCAGTGACTGGTTTAAAGATAAAGTAGCTGACTTTCCTTTGTTCTGTCTTGCTTACCTTACTTTCTTATTTTCCCCTTTTTCTGGAGGTGCTTTCCCTTGCCAAGAATGGGAAGGTCCCCATTCTGCCTGCAGTACTTACTGATCAGCTCTGCCCACCCCTCCCTTAAACTTCCTGTATTCTAAAATAACTGTTGGTCTTTCAAATTAAACAGGTCATTTCTTCCTATAACCAGTGGTCAATTGTGTCTGAGGACCAAAGGATGTACTTAGCATTGTAACTAAACTCTTATCTTGGAATCAGAGGCACATCGTTTTTGTATCACATTAATAGGCACATAATTCATATCCCTGAAGTTTTTTTCTTCTTCAAGTTAGTTGGCAATTCACTTCAGAAGCCATAACTGTTCCTGTTATGTGTATTTTCATTTTATGCAATTCCTGAGCAAGTTGAGGGCTTGTGTAGAACCTATTAATGTAGATGTGATAGCCTGAACCACTCATATGTGTTTGCAAAACTATGCCAAATGAATTGCTGTTTGAGATATAAATGGCAAAGTAGGACCAATAACACTTTATGTTGTTGTCTTCCCATAATAGGGAATGTAAGAAAACACAATCATTTTCTGAAACTCATAGGCACAGGCAAAATAGCCCCACTTTGTTGTAGGCTTCTTGGGATTGTAGCAATGGAATTGAATTCTTCCTTTGAAATCTACTGTTTTCTTATCTATGGCCACATTTCTTCCCAGTACATAAAATTCTTTACATTATTTTCAGTGTGCACACTAACATTCTTCACCTTGCTCCCATGAGTATGCACGCTCCCTTAAGCTGTGACATGAGGTACTAAATGCAGCATCCAAAATATTTGGAAAAAACGGAGATAAGAGAAAACATACTTGAATAATGGAGTTTGATTTAACCAATCTTTGTTAAATTAGTCAACTAATTACACCTTCAAATTCAGAGCCATGTTATATATTACACCAAAAAAGCCTTCATTTTTTCTGTTGAAACATCCTTCCAATGTACCACATCGAGTATTTTGTTAGTGGAATTACATTCTATTTTATTTTTCCTGCTTCATACATATTTGTCCTGGTCACAATTTCACCAATAAAATCATCTGAGAAAAACAGCTGAAAATATTCAAGTTCAGATTTTAGTTGAGCATTTCGAGAAAGGGTGAACCTCTGTTGTGTGATAGAATGTGGGAACTTTATAAGATCACCATTGCCATCACAATAAACCTTCCAGCTACTTGTTAGAGGTTGTAGATTATTGCCACTTTCTTCTTCATCACTAGCTTCAGATTCACTGGAACTGATGTCCCTGAAAGAAGAGTTTCTTCATGCTTACTTTTATCACTAAACTCTTTTTCAATCTCAGTGTCCTCAAACTTCCATGTTGCAATTATGTCGTCGCTTACATGTCCTCTCTGACATTTTCCCACAAACACAACCAGGCAGATACAACATTGAATCAGCTTTTCACACCAATGCACATGGCCAGCTACAATTCTACACAGTGAGTACAACCTGCGCCATCTGTTGGATAGAGTCTGTACTACATGAGGAAATAAATCAGACTCCAAAAGCAAGCAACAAATCCAACAAAAAAATAGTGTTGGATGTTTTCTGACATCAGAACTAAACAGGAAAATCATTATGTCTGATGAGGTCCATCATCAAATTGGGAAGAATTAACCTATGTTTTTTTTTTCATTCAACACTGGAAAAGAAAACAGGTGAACAATTTGCTCCAGTAGGTTGATTTTCAAATATGTTCTTGAGCTACCTCACTTTTTTAATCTTTATGTTGCCAGATGCATTGCCATCTAAGAACCAGATACAGGAGGTGAGTGTTGATAAAGGAGACGTAGTCTGAGGAGACGGCAGGCTGTTGTCTCAAAGACCATTTCTTGTCCTCTGCTAACTGAGCACCTTACCAGAGAAAGGGGTAGAAAGGGTTGGTGGCATAAAGCAACCTTTGAGCAAGTCATCATGATTTGCTGGATGGTTATTAGCAAACAATATATTCTCTGGTGCATCTTATGACCACAAGTCTGAGGTTTGCCTATTCTAGACTCTTGATCTGTTTTTCCTCAAGTCTATTTTCTAGTCTTGTGCCTGACAGCTGTGTAAGCAAGCAGCAGGTTAATTCCAGATGTTTAAAACAGAGGAATCCAAAAGCTTACTGGAAGTAAAATGGCTTCCCTTGATCTAGCCTAGCATCATAGTCTGAATGGCCCTTGGAGGGGTACTTATATTCAGATTATAAATCATACGATGGTTCTACTTTCTTTTCTCCTTATGTTGTCACAAGGGCTAGTGTATATCTGATTGACCTTTAGATTTTTCCTGAATACACTAACCTCTTGATATTAATCAGTTAATAAACAATTCATTCAATAATCAATTCCAGACTTAACATTTACTAACATTTTACATCTGTCTTTCTATATTCAATACCCTATAAAAATAAACCTCTGTATTTTTCATATTATTTTCTAATCAGTATTTACCATTAATCTTTTATTAGTGACCTATTAGTAAATTTGTAGTTTAAATGTATTAGAAGTATATTCCTAATTTTTTCACTAATTGATTAATTTAGTTCTTATCTAGAATTCTAGTGTAAGATTCGTGTAATTTGAGTCAGTCACTATATAACATGTACAACATGTCTGACAGACAATATTGAATATATCCTATAACTGTAATACAGGGTAGCCATAAAGTTTGCATGCAATTTAAAGTAGTGTGAAATTTAAAATCGCACACAGACTTTATGGCCACCCTTTCTATTTTGTATAACTACATAGAACCTTCAAAAGATTTATGGAAAAATTTGTATTATGAAAACATTATAAATGAATTTTAAAATGTTTTTGTATCAACATAAGCTTGCATTTACTAGCTGTAAAATATATGAGTAGGAAGTAGTTTAAGCTACTAAAAAGGATAAGATATCATTTTAAAAGGAACTCTTAACAGAGGAACACTAGTCTGCTAAAATTGGGGCAAGAACAAACATCAAATTTATGGTGAAGCTTGAATGTAAGAATGGTGAAATCATCGGGACTTTTCAAAGGTTTATGGGGACAATGCCCCCCCCAAATCATAGTTTACAAAAGGATAACTTGTTTTAAGAAGAGATGAAATAATGTTGAAGAGGAAGCCTTCAAGGGCAGGCCATCCACATCAACTTTCAAGGAAAAAATTCATCTTGTCTATGTCCTACTTAAAGAAGACCTATGATTAGTAGCAGTAGCAATAGCCAGCAGTACAGAAATCTCAGTTGGTTCACCTTACACAATTCTGACTGAAAAAGTTAGTTAAGCAAACTTTTCACTCAATAGATGTTAAAATCATTATGCCTAGATTGGCTGCAGACAAGATGGAGATTTTAACAAGTGAGGTCATCAAAGTCCTCAAGCTTGTCTTTGGAGAATTGTAACAGGAGGGGAAACATGGCTTTACCAGAATGAAAGACAAAGCAATAGTGACTAAGATCTAATTAAAGCAGGAGTGGAATAGTTAAGAGCAAAGGTCATGGCAACATTTCTTAGGGATGTGCAAGGAATTTTGCCTCATGACTTTTGGAGGGCCAGAGAATAATGTCTGCTTATTCTCGGAATGGCTTTTAGGAAATTAACCAATGTGTTAGAAATACATTTCAGAAAGATTCCCCAGAGAGCCCCTCTCCATACAGCAATGCTGCTACTCTTTACTACCACCAAACAAGGGTAATTTTGTGAGAGTTTTGATTGTAAATCACTAGGCATCTACTTTATAGTCCTGATTTGGCTCCTTCTAACTTCTTTCTGTTTCCTTATCTTAAAATCTATAAAGGGCACCCATATTTTTAGTTAATAATGTGGAAAAGACTACATTAACATGGTTAAATTCCGAAGACCTCAGTTCTTTCAGTGTGAATTAAGTGGCTGGAATTATTGCTTACAAAAGTGTCTTATAAGGATGGTGCCAACTTGATGGATCTTATGTTGATAAATAAAGTTATATTTTTTACTTTTATCTTTTAATTCCTTTTTTCTGCAAACTCTTTGAAGGCCTCATAGTTATCTTTCAAAAACCTAAATTTTAATGACTTAGACTCTAAGACCTTTTTAAGTTTATCTCTTTGTCCTTTTGAACTCTCCTTTTATTTTTTTTGTTTACCTCTGAAACAAATTAGTGACAACATTGAGAACTTCAGGTATAATTATTCTCATACTTTTCCAAAGGGCTGTAGTTTCTTTGAATGGAAAATGATATTGGGGGAAAATGTGATCTTCAGCAATGCATATTAGATCGCTCCATCTATTTATTCAAGATAAAAAGAATGAGAGTCCTCTTAAGAAAAGAAAAAGCGTATGTTTTTGGATTTCTCATTTACTTTTGCCTACATTTAAGCACCCTTTTGTTCACAAATAATTTAATTGTACTTGCTACATTGTTTTTAAATTTTAATGAAATTTTCCCATTTGTTTAAATTTTAATGTTGCCTCCCAAATTTTAGACTTTTCCTATGCTCACATATGTATCCTATGCCCTGGAGAACATGGAGTATAATCTTCCTGCCGCATTCTCTCTTCTGATTATTACGAATGTCATCTACCCTGTTATCAAGAAGAGATACCTTGTTCTCCTTAACTTCTCCCTTTTATCACCCCAGGACTCTTGTCCTCTCAGTCACAGGTCTTACAGATTTTATTCTTAAATACATCTTTAATTGTTCTTTTTTGTTCTTATGCTCTGCCATTGCTTTAAGTATTCACCATTCAGCAACTGAACTATTATTGTCTAATACATGATCATTTTATGAAAATCAGAAATTATAAACAAGCAAAATGAAGAACTGAAATTTACTATGATTTTATCCTTTATTATTATTTTTGTTTTTATCCCAAATGAGTCAATACTGTTTAAATTTTTGTTTTATTTTTTGTAGAGATGGGGACTTTCTATGTTACCCAGGCTGGTTATGAACTCCTGGCCTCAAGTGATCTTCCTGCCACAACCTCCAAAATTTCTGGGATTATAGGCATGAGCCACTGTGGTTGGCCCATGCTATTTTTTTTTTTTTTTTTGGTCAGTTTACTCAATGCAGTATTGTACAGATGCTTCTCAATTTACAATGAGGTTACTTTCCAGTAAATCCATCCTAAGTTGAAAATACATTTAATACATTTAACCTACTGAACATCATATAATAGTTTAGCATAGCCTATTTTAAATGTTCTTAGAATATTTACCTATATTTGCCTATACTTGGGCAAAATCACCCAATACAAAACCTGTTTTATTAAAGAAAAGTGAAAATCTCACAGTATTTATTGACTACTATTTCAGAAGTTAAAAACAAAATGGTATGTATGGATACTCAAAGTATGATTCCCTCTGAAGGCATGTTGTTTTTGAATCACCATGAAGGTGAAAAATCCTAAGTTGAACCATTATAATTTAGGAACTGTCCATATGCATATTTCTGGTTGGTGCCTGTGGCTCAAGGAGTAGGGCGCCAGCCCGTATACCGGAGGTGGTGGGTTCAAACCGAGCCCGGCCCAAAAACTGCCTATATAAATATATATATATATACACACATACATACATATGTGTACTTCTACAATGTAATTTTAAAATATACTCATTTGATCAGTTTATTCTGTGGCTATAATTCCTTATAGTGCTTTGTTTATCTTGGTGTACTCCTTGGGACCCTAGCCAGTGAGGACTAATTATCACATTTCACTTTGAACATATAGTAAAGACACCAATATCTTTAATTTAGGTTACCTGATATTATCAAAGCACTAAATCATTTAAAAGATAAGAGGCATATACTGGAGCTGCAGACTGGCTATTCAGTATAAGCAGAAACAAAGACATTGAAGTTCATTAGGAAAGCATCAGAGGAGGTAGTGCTGATAACAAAAGCCTGAAGCATAAAAGGAGGATACACAATAGCTGATGGTAGAGGACAAAAGCCATCAATTCTTTTGTTTTCCCATCCATTCCCCTTCATGGGCATTGTCATGCATCACCTTGGGTCCATCTTCAGGGGCATTCTTCCAGTGTCACCTGCACCATCATGTGAGTCTGTTACCAAAGCTCCTTTTCATATCTCCTCTTTTTGGCATAGCCTACAAAGGAAAGGAGGAATTTAGCAGAATTCCTAATTATTCTGTCACCTTCTGAATTCATCTGTGCTTCAGCTAAACCAATATATTTAAATAATACCCTGAAAGATATTGCATATTCATAGACTTAAATTTGCTTATTATCTACTTAGGACTATTAAACAAATGTACTTGACACAATCAGATAATTCTCCAAGACTCAGTATCAATTTCATGGCACACAATATAAGAATAAAAGGTAAATTCAAAGAAGCTAAGAATTAAAAAAGAAAAATTCGTGTGTGGTGGTTTGATTCATATGCTGGAATTCACATCCAATATTTAAAATCCCTACATAATAAAGTCTTTTTTTTTGAAATAGAGTCTCACTCTATTGTCCAGGCTACGACAGTGATATCATCCTAGCTCACAGGAATCTCAAACTCCCAGGCTCAAATGATCCTCCTATTTCAGCCTCTCAAGTAGCTGGGACTACATGCATAAGCCACCATGCATAACTAATTCTTCTATTCTTAGTAGAGACAGGTCTCCTTCTTGCTCAGGCTGGTCTCAAAACTCCTGAGCTCAAGCAGTCCTCCTGCCTCAGCCTCTCAAAGTGCTAATTTTACAGACATGAGCTACTTAGTCTGACCAATAAAATCATTTTAAATAGATATAATGAAGACTTCTTTTGTAAACTAAAGATGAAGAGAAAATGTCTTGAAAGAGATAGAAGGTACTGACTTTATAGTCTTAGAAATTACTGTATTTTTTGATCACTTCCAGGAGTCTTGTGGTTGAGACTTTGGGGTTCTCTAAGTATAAGATCATATTGTCAGAAAAGAATAAGAGTTTGACCTCCCCTGCTCCCATTTGGATGCCCTTTATTTCCTTCTCTTGCCTGATTATACTGGCAAGAACTTCCAGCACTATGTTGAATAATAGTGGAAATAGAGGAAGGACATTCTTGTCTGGTTCCAGTTCTAAGTGGAAAAGCTTTCAGTTTTACTCCATTCATTATGATATTAGCTATTGGTTAGTCATAGATAGCTTCAATCAGTTTAAGATATGTGCCACCTATGCCTGTATTCTTAAGTGCTCTTATTAGAAAAGGGTGCAGAGGCTCGGCCCTTGTGGCTCAATGGGCTAAGGTGCCAGCCATGTACACCTGAGCTGGCAGGTTCAAATCCAGCCCGGGCCTGACAAACAACAATGGCAGCAACCAAAAAAAAACAGTTGGGCATTGTGGCCGGCGAATGTAGTCCCAGCTACTTGGGAGGTGGAGGGAGGAGACTTACTTGAGCCCAGGAATTGGAGGTTGTTGTGAGCTGTAAAGTCACAGCACTCTATCCAGGGTGACAGCTTGAAGCTCTGTCTCAAAAAAAAAAAAAGAAAAGGATGCAGAATTTTATCAAATGCTTTTTCTGCATCTGTTGAAAGGATCATAGGGTCTTTGTTTTTCCTTCTGTTGGTATGGTCCATTATATTTATAGATTTGCATATGTTAAACCAGCCTTGCATTGCTGGGACAAAACCTGCTTGATCATAATGTATAATTTTTTTAATGTGTAGCTGTAATTTGGCTAGGATTTTATTGAGAATTTTTGCACCTATATTCATTAGTGAATTGGGCTGAAGTTCTCCTTTTTAGTTGGTTCTTTTCCTGATTTTGGTATCAGGGTGATGTTTGCTTCATAGAATGTATTGGGCAAGATTCCTTCCTCCTCAATTTTTTGGAATAATTTCTGCAGTATAGTTATAAACTCTTCCTTGAAGGTTTGATAGAATTCTGCTGTGAAGGCATCTGGACCAGGGTTTTATTTTGTTGGGAGATTTTTATTTGTTTCTTCATTCTCAGTTCTTGAAATTGATCTGTTCAAGAGATCTATTTCTTCTTGGTTAAGTCTAGGGAAAGGGTGCAAGTCCAGATATTGATCCATTTCCTCCACTTTGTCAAATTTCTGGGCATAGAGGTTTGTGTAATATTCAGAGATGATCTCTTATATCTCTGTAGCATCTGTTTTTATTTCCCCTTTATTATTTCTGATTGAGGTTATTAGAGATTTTACTTTTCTGTTTCTGGTTAATCTGTCCAGAAGTTTATTGATTTCATAAGTTTTTGTACAACTAAGGAGACAACAACCAAAGCAAACAGACAAACTTCAGGATGGTGAAAGATAGTTGCATATTATGAATTGGACAAAGGGCTTGATAACTAGTATCTACAGAGAACTCAATCAACAACAACAACAAGCTAACAATCCCATAGATCACCTATGGGATTTATGGCAAGAGACATAAATAGAACCTTCTCTAAGGAAGACAGACGAATGGCTAACAAACATATGAAGAAATGCTCATCATCCCAAATTATCAGAGAAATACAAATTGAAATAACCCTGAAATATCACCAAACCCCAGTAAGATTAACCCACATAACTAAGTCCCAAAGCTGCAGATGCTGGTGTGGATATCAAGAGAGGGAAATACTCTTACACTGTTAATGGAACTACAAAGTAATACAACCTTTTTGGAAAGAAATATGGAGAATCCTCAAAGATCTTAAATTAGATCTCTCATTTGACTCCACAATTTCACTACTCGGCATCTAGCCAGAAGAAAAAAAAATCATTTTATTGTAAAACAATTTGTGCTAGATTGTTTATCAAAGCTCAATTTATAATCTTTAAGATGTGTAAACAACCTAAATGCCTATCAACTCAGGAATGGATTAACAAATTGTGGTATATGCACACCATGGAATATTGTGCATCCAAAAAAGATGGTGACTTCACATTTTTTGTAATATCCTGGATGGAGTTGAAACACATTCTTCTCAGTAAAGTATCACAAGAATGGAAAATCTATTATCCGATGTACTCAATACTAATACGAAGCCAGTAGATGATCTGATGCATGCTTGTGTAGGAGAAAAATTCATTTCAATTCAAATTGCTGGAAGGAGTAGTGAAGGAAGTGGAAGGGGACTGTTGGGGTGCTCTCACTGAATGGGCATGGAGTGGAGGTGTGTGGGACATAACTACAAGAGAGACTCTATCTAATCAAAATCAAATATGTAGAGTTGGTTGGTTGTACCCTCACATTAATCTGAAATAAATTTACTTTAAAAAGAGGAGAGAGGAAGAGAGAAACAATACTTGAAGCAGATAAGCAATGCAAACGACAGTAGGTTTCTCATCAGGAAAGACATGACATGACATTATTCAAGTGATGAAAGCAAAGAATTGTCCATCCAAAGTCTTTATCCATTGCAAATCGTTTTTAGGAATGAAGAGGAAATCAAGACAATTTTCTTGTGAAGGAAATTTGAGAAATTGTCACCACTAGACCTACCCTAATAGCTAAGGAAAGTTCTTTACCTCTTTACAATTCTTGCAACTTTCTGCGAAGCTGTAGTTATACAAAACAGAAATGCTTTTCTTAAAAAGTAAAGAAAAACTAATGAGTTGAGAACATTGAGAATAATCCTGTGACCTTGCTGACAATAATTTATAAGAATAGGGAATAAAATCAAATGGGGTAGAATTGTAGAAGTACTTGCAACCCATTAGTGAAGTTCTGAGGTAGAAAGATAAGAACCAAGCTAAGTTCTTGAATAAGTGTTCATGGAAAAGACACCAGGTATTTACATGCAAGGTAAATTGTTTTGAAGGAAAATTGGACTACATTAATGTAACTGTCATCTGATCTGATGGTAGGCTAGCAGTGATAGACAAATTTTTTAAAATGAAATAAAGAGTGAATTAATCAGAAAATTTGAATTTTTTCAAACACTGAGGTAGCATGGTGTTAGAATCACTTAGAGTTGTGATTTGTTAGTCCATTAGGCTGCAGTAACAAAATACCTTACACTGAGGAATTTATAAGCAATGGAAGCCTGTGTCTCACATTCTGTAAGGTAGGAAGTCTAAGATCAGATTCAGAGTCTGGTGAAGACTTGCTTTCTCCTTCAAAGATGGTGTCTTCTTCCCACATACTCCCATGGGGGAAAAGGGGGCAATACAGCTCCCTTCACCGTCTTTTATATGGGCACTAATTCCATTCACAAATGCAATTCCTTCATTATTTATCACCTCCCCCAATGGCAGTGCTATCATATCGGGTATTTATTAGGTTTCAACATGTGAAATGGGGGGGGCACTCACATTTATTCCACAACAGGTGGCAGGGCCAAAAGAAAAAGTAGGATCACTTCCCAAGTAGCCATGAATAGTATGTGTTCAGGTTTTCTTTTTGAGTAGACATTGTTCTTTTTAATATAAAATTATTATAAATTTTGATTTTATAGTCTACAAACATTGTATTCCTATTGCAGGAAATAGATGTAATTAAAGGCAAGAAAGCCCATAATTTAAAATCCTTAATAGATATTCTAATAGTCATTTCAAATTTAAAAATCTACTTTAGACAAAACAATATTCTATAGTTAGCTTTCTGAGTAGTAACATGTTAGAGTTAAGTTGCTTTTAAAGTTAAGAATTGTTTTATGGGCTCAATGCCTGTGGCTCAGTGGACTAAGGTGCCAGCCATGTCTACCTGAGCTGGCGGGTTCGAATCCAGCCTGGGCCCACCAAACAACAATGACGGCTGCAACCAAAATATGTCCAGGCGTTGTGGCGGGCGCCTGTGGTCCCAGCTACTTGGAAGGCGGAGGGAGGAGACTTGCTTGAGCTCAGGAATTGGAGGTTGCTGTGAGCTGTGATGCCACAGCACTCTATCCAGGGTGATAGCTTGAGGCTCTGTCTCAAAAAAAAAAAAAAAAAAAAAAGAATTGTTTTATGACATGAATTTAATTTTCCTGAGTTATAGATAGTGGAATTGATAGTAAGGCTTTTGGTTGTACTGAAATAAACACTGTATAATTATGTAATATTCAGCTACATTTATGATTGGTTCAAAATGTGCACTAATGAGATAAGAATCATGACTTCAGTTATCATTTGGGATCAATTTTTAGAATTGTTCCATGACTATATCTTATCTCTGAAAATATCTGGAAATATATGATGCTTTTCTTAAGGATTATTGGGCAAAATGAATATATAGGAATCAGTAGAAATCCAGAATCTCATGAAGTATTTCAGTGATGCCATCTTTTCATAGGAATTATAGAATTAGTTTATCAGCCTCTAGTATACTGATCTAATAACGTAACTTCATATTTTAAGATTAGTACTTGCCAGAAATCGGTGAGGCTTCCCTGTAACTTTTAAGTTTAAAATTTTATTGTGTGTAGGTCCTTCACAGATCTGATGAAGAGATATCTCAGTCCAATTTCGGGGACATGATTCAAACAATTGCTTAGCAGATATCTTTTCCTATTAACACAAGCATTTTACTTAAGTAGACAATATATACAAAACATGATTGTGAGAATCATGAGAAAAATGAGAATAATTATAGTAGAGTTTTAAGTAGACATTTCTATTTAAAATCTTCTTATCTAATCTTTGTTACTAATGTATATTTTGCATCTTAGGTGATTATATCATTAAGAATGATTATATCAAGAACATCATCATGATCCTTTGTAAAATTTATAATCTCAGGAGAGAATATTAAAATGGTTTATAAACAAAGAAGGGTATACATATAGAATTTAAAAGATATCACCTGAGTGCTATTTATATATGCATCATAGAAGAAAGACCTTTAAAATATTTTTGTAAGCATAGTAACTAACACTTGTAATCATGCATGCAAGGATAAAATCAGTCTAAGCAACTATAAATTTAAATAATACACAAAACTGATGTCCTTTCTGACCCTCAACTATTATGTTCTCATACTTTTTAATACTCATCTGACTTTGAAATCATGATATGAATAGAGTTCAATGAATAAAGACATTTTATTTTTATCTTAAGCCATTAAAATATTAATATAATGATATAGCTTTTTAGCTGCAATTGTTGAAAAGCATATGTTGTTCCTCTTTGCTTTTGTAATTTTCACGTGTTGAACACTGACTTTTTAAAAGAATTATATGCTTAAAATGCATGTGGATGTGAAATTGAGTTCATTTAATTGATATATAAAAAGAACCTGAATATAACAATGGCACAATTTTAAACAGTTACTGAAGCTTGCTTGCTATGTGTAAGAACAGATAAGTGACTGTATGGATGCATTTGTTTTCAGTGAAAAAAATCTTCTGGGTTGTTTATTATAATACATCTGGTTACATCCAATACAAGGGTAAAACATAGGAACATAGTAGCACTCTCAAACTAGCCTAGAAAAGAAACATTTTGCTGCTTCTAATCCAGACAGGACAAGTTTACCTTTGATCTGTTTGCCTTGAATAGATACCATTAGTTGCAAAGTGTATAAGCCATATAGGGTGTTCTGGTTTTTATAAGGCACATGAGCTGTGCATTGTTCCTAGTCTTGGCATTCACTAGTTCTTTCCTCTGTCATGTGAGAAGAATAGTAAACTATTATAGCATAGTTAATGATACTTTTCTGTCTGTTTTGAAGTTATTTAGAAAAGTCTGAAATAATCCTGAGAGGATCTAAAGATAACAGATGATTCTTTTTTCAGTTTTACATTGAATAGGTTCTTTGCTAAGCTATTAAAATTTAAGTTTGGAGCATTGTTATGAATACTAAAACAGTATGCATTTGAATTGGATCCTCTTAGAAAGTAACTGTGAAGAAGTTCAGATGACTTTTATCTCGTAGTCTGTGATTTAAAAATGCATTGTCACGTATTATCCTTGACTTTTGTATCCTAATTATTCTCTTGTTTATTACAGATTTAGTAGAATTACTTGAAAAATTTGTGCTTCATCTCACAGAAAGCCCTTCTGAATGCTACTTCCCCTTGGTGGAATATACAGGTACATTTTAAACATTTTTGGAACCTGAAAAATACTCAGTGTGCAAACAGGTAACATTTCAAGGCAATACATAATTAAATAACAAATATGCACAATATTCCCATTATGAAAACCTTTTCGTTGGTGGTATATATGTTCCAGATATCCTTAATCTCTTTTTCCTTGCACATACCTGCATTTTCTTGTATTCCTGGGACTCATTCTTGAGCTCTTTTTTCCTGTGTATCCACTAAAAGTTGTTTTTCCTTAATGTATGTCTTTCTGATTTTATCCGTATCCTCTAACTGATCTCATTTCATACTGTCTTACCTACTTATCAGATATTGATGACTTCTGGATTTACATTTTCCACTCAATGATCAACTATAATCTTCATTCCCACATTTCCTTCTGCCTAATAGGAAAATGTCACCTGGATGTGCCACAGATCCCCTCAAATTAGTATTCAACAGTAGAGACACACACCTGTTTGAGACAATGTGACAAGTACACTAGAAGATTCCATAGCAGATGTCAAAAGGGCCTAATTTCAGCTCTGGCCTCTCCCACTGGTGCCAAGGAACTATTTTAAATGTGCAGGAACTTGCTAAATAATGCTACTCTCTGAGCTGAGACTGGGCTCTCCTGCCTCTCCTAACGGAAGATCACAGGGGGCTCAGTCTTGGCCCCAGCACCTCCTTGTATAGTGAGGGAACTGTGCAGTCTGTTCAGTACCTGCTAGGAGACATGTGCCTATCTCAACCAGCTTAATAGGCCCACAAGGTTACATCCTACAGCAGATCCTTAGGGCCCAGTCTCAGCTCTTGCAGTTGAGGAACTTCCTAGCTTATGCAAGGACCTGCTGAATGATGCTCACCTGTCCGAGCCAAACAGGCCCACCTACCTCCTTCCCACAATAGATTCTGAGGGGTTCAGGCCCAGTATCAGTAGCAGCCTGTCTCACTGTACTCAGGGACTCATCCCACCTGTCTCCTAGGCAGCATGCCCATCTGGGCCACTGGGATAGCCATCTGGTATCTAGTCAGCATTCTCACAGAGCCCCATTATTCTTCTTGGGTCTTCCTCAGATCCACGGGGCCTAGGAAGCCAAGTCAACCTTGGATCCTAGTGGGATTTACAGTAAGCCTGGGCATAGACTATCCTCTACTGCTGAGCTAGTTAAAGTGGTCATACACTTAGAGAACTCTACAGTCCATCTGCTTAGAATCTGTGGAAATCCCCCTATAGAAGAACAGGCACAGACAAAGCTGGACTGCAAAGACTGAAGTAAACACCTAATCTTTCAATACACAGACATCATTGCACATCCACAAGTATCAAAAACATTCAAGGAAATAAGACCTTACCAAATGGACAAAATAAAGTATTGGAGATGGGAGATACCACAGACAAAGAATTGTAAATAACTTTTTTAAGGCAAAGCTCCATGAACTTTAAGAAAACAGAATTGATTCAGAAAAATTATCAGAGAAATTTAACAGAGAGATTAAAAAAAATTTTAGAAATATAACAGGAAACCTGGAGTTTCCTGTTATATAATGAATACAATGAAATAAATGAAAAAAATTCAAGAGAAACTATCAATAGAAAAGTTAATCAAACAGAAGAATCAATGAGCTTGAAGATAGATTATTTGAAAATACAATCAGAGGGGAAAGAATAAAAAAGAATGAAATGGAATGAAGAAAGCTTGTAGCCTCTAAGGGAAAACATCAAAAGAGCAAATATTCAGATTATTGGAGTTAAAAAGGGAACTGGGAAAATGAAGGGGTGGAAAAATTTTTCAAGTAAATAATAAAAAATTTCCAGCCCTGGAGAAAGATATACAAATATAGGTACTGGAAAGTTAAAGGTCACCAAGTAGATTCCAACCAAATAAGAATGTGTGAAGAAATTTAATAATCGGATTTTCAAAGGTCAAAGACAGAGAGGGGATCCTAAAAGCTGTGAGAGAAAAGAAAGTAACATATAAGGGAGACTCAGTATTCCTGGCAGCCAACATCTTACAGCCCAGGACAGGTATGGGACGATACATTCACAATGCCAAAGGAAAAGAATACTGTATCAAATGGAGTTATCTTTTAGAAATGAAGGAGAGATAAACATTTCCTCAGACAAAAGTTGAAGGAATTGCTACCAGATCTGTCCTACAAAAATTACTAAAAGGGGGCGGCACCTATGGCTCAGCAAGTAGGGTACCAGCCCCATATGCCGAAGGTGGTGGGTTCAAACCCAGCCTTGGCCTAACTGCAAAACAGAAAAATAGCCAGGCGTTGTGGCGGGTGCCTGTAGTCCCAGCTACTTGGGAGGCTGAGGCAAGAGAATCGCCTAAACCCAGGAGTTGGAGGTTGCTGTGAGCAGTGTGACGCCACGGCACTCTACCGAGGGTTATACAGTGAGACTCTGGCTGTATAAAAAAAAAAAAAAAATTACTAAAAGGAGGTTTCCAATCTAAAATAGAAGGACATTCATTGATATTTACACTAATATTGTGATCAAATGTGTAAACCACTTATATCTTTGCCAAAGACTAAAAAACAAAGCTAGTAAAAATAAACTATAAAAATTTAAGAGATAGGCAGTATAAAAATATAAATTGTGACACTATTCAAAATGTGATGGGAGAAGGTAGTTCTTGTGTACAGGTTTTTTTTTTTCTTTTTTATGGTGCTGGTATTGGTATTGGTTTTAAATAACCTGTTATACCTGTAGAATTTTTTTATAAGCCTCCCAGTAACTATAAAGCAAAAATGTATTTAATTAATACATACTACCAGAGAAAATACCATAACCACAAAGGAAGACCCTAAGGAAAGAAGAAAGGAAAAGAGGAGTTATATAACAACTAGTTTAAGTTAAAAATTGGCAGTAGTAAGTGTTTACTTGTCATTAATTAACACTGATGGTAAATGGACTCGACTCTCCAATTAGAAGATAAACAGTGGCTGCAAATGTATTAAAGAATAAGGCCTAACTATGTGCTGCCTACAAGAAGTTTATTCTACTTATAAAAACATATAGACCGAAAGTGAAGGGATAGAAAAGATATCCCACATAGATGGAAGCCCAAAAAGAGAAGAAATAGCTATAGTCATACCAGATAAAGTAGACTTCAAGTCAAAAACTTGAAAAGAAGCTCATTGTATAATGATGAAAGGATCACTTCAGCAAGAGGATATCACAATAATTAATATATCTGCACTCAACAGCAGAGCACTAAATATGTTAAGCAAATATTAATAGCTAATTGGAGAGATAGAATGTAATACAATGATAATGAGGGACTTTGCCTCACTTTTGGCAATATACAAATAATCCAGACAGAAAATTAACACAGCAATGGGCTTAACAGACATTTACAGGACATTTCATCTACCTTCTGCAGAATATACATTCTTCTTGTCAACACAAAGAATGTTCTCCAGGATAAAACCTTATGTTAGGCCACAAAACAAGCCTCAACAAATTTTTAAAAATCCAAAATTGTGTCAGGTATATTTTCTGATCACAGTGGAATAAAACTAGAATTCAGTAACAAGAAGAACTTTGGAAAGTACAAATACATGAAAATTAAATAATATTCCTGAATAAACAATAGGTCAATGAAGAAGACACTAGGAAGGAATTTAAAATTTCTTGAAACAAATGAAAATGGAAAATCAACATGTCTTAACCTATCAGCTACAGAAAAAGCAGCACTAAGAAGGAATTTTGTAGCAATAAACACTAACACCAAAAAAATAGAAAAAGTAAATATTAAATAACCTAATGATTCATTTTAAGAAACTAGAAAAGCAAGAAAAAAACAAACCCAATATTGGAAACATAAAATCTAAAGAGATTAATTGCAAGAAATGCATTTGAAGCAGTTATAAATTCTCCCATCAAATAAAAGCCTAGGACCTGATGGGTTCACTGCTAATTTCTACTAAAGATTTATAGAAAACTAATACTTAGTTTTCTCAAATTATTTCAAAAAATAGAGGCAAGAATACATTCAAACTCATTTTATGAGACCAGCATAATCCTAATACCAAAACCAGTCCAGGACACAACCAAAAAATAACACTACAGTTCAATAACCCTGGAATAAAATGAGCTGTCTCTGGTAGGATACCATTTCAGCTCTGCCTTTATGTTTGGATGGAACCAATTAAGGCAATAACGGAGAATATATTTTTAAAAATGGAAAAGAGAAAAATTCAATAGGCATACTGACTGTGATATGAGTAAAAAAATAAACAAGGAAGATTTACAATAAAAAAAAAACTATAGGCCAATATCCCTGATGAATATAGATGCAAAAATCGTCAACAAAATTCTAGCAAAATTGTCAACACATTACAGAGGTCATCACCATAATAAAATGAGATTCATCCCAGGAATGCCAGAGTGATTTAACATATGCAAATTAATACATATCATAGGGCACATCAATAGACTAATGACAAAATCATATAAGCCTTTCAATAGATGCTGAAAAGTTCAATAAAATTCAACATTCTTTTATGATAAAAATCCTCAAAATTGGCTCAATAATGTAAAAATCGTATCACTGTGTAATCCATGTATGACAAACCACAGCTGATATCATACTGAGGGAAAATTGAAAGCCTTTCCATGAAGATTTGGAACAAAACAGGGATGCCCACTTCTACCACTTCTATTCAACGTAGTACAGAAAGTCCTAGCCAGAGCAATTAAGCAAGAGAAAAAGATCAAGGACATCCAAATTGGAAAGAAACAGGACGTTTTATCTTTATTTGCAGACAGTATTCAGAAAAAATCTAAAGGCTCCACCACAAAACCATTAGAAATAGTAAATGAATTCAGTAAAATTGTAAGATAGAAAATCAAAACAAAAGATCAATAGCATTTATTTATGCTAAGAGTGATAAATATGGAAAAGAAATCAAGAAAGCAATCCCATTTATAATAGCTACCAAAAGGGGGAAAAAAAAACCTACGAATAAATTTAACCAAAAGGGTGAACAATCTTTTTACAAGGAGAATTACAAAACACTGATGAAAGGAACTGAAGAAGACACAAAAAAGAGGAAGCTATTCCAAGCTTACAGATTGAAAAATTAATACTATTCAAATGACAATACTACCCAAAGTAATTTACAGATTTAATGCAATCTCTATCAAATAACAATGACATTTTTTACGGAAATGGAAAAAAAATCCTAAAATTTATATACAAGTGCAAAAGATCTCCAAATAGCTAAAGCAATCTGGAGCAAAAAGAACAAAGCTAGAGGCTTTAAACCATCTGATTTCATTTATGTGACAAGTCTATAGTGAACAAAACAGCATGGTACTAGTGTAAAACTAAACACATAGACCAACAGAGCAGAATAGAGAAGCAGAAATAAATTTATGCACTTACAGCCAATACATTTTAAACAAAGGCACCAAGAACAAAATAATAAGGAAAGAATTGTCTCTTTACTAAATGGTGCTGGGAAAATGAATATCCACTTAACAGAAGAATGAAACTGCAGTCCCACCTTTCACCATATACAAAAATCAAAATAGATTAAGGACTGAAATTTAAGACCTAAATTTATGCAACTACTAGTAGAAAACACTACAATATATTCATGTAGACAAATGTTTTCAGTTAAGACCTTAAAAGTACAAGAAACAGAAGAAGAAAATAGACAAATGGCATTAAATCAAGCTAAAAGGCTTCCACACAGCAAGGAAACAATGAACAAAGTGAAGATATAACCTACAGAATGAAAGAAAACATTTACAAACTAACCTGACAAGGGATTAATAAATCAGAATATATAAGGAGCTCAGAAAACTAAGTAGTAAAAAATCAACTGATTCAATTTTAAAATGGGCAATAGACAATTTTTTAAAGAAAGTATACAAATAACTAAGAGGTATATGACAAAGTTCCCAACATTACTGATCATAAGGGAAATACACAGAGGAAATCGACCTGGGAGAATATTTTATGAGGAGGACCCCCAACCCCCAGGCAATTGAAGAAACACCAAAAATCCATTACTGGGATCTGATCAAGCTAAAAAGCTTTTGCACAGCCAAGAACACAGTAAGTAAACAGACAGCATTCAGAATGGGAGAAGAGTTTTGCAGGTTATGCTGCTGACAAAGGTCTGATAACTAGAATCCACAGAGAACTCAAACTAATCAATAAGAAAAGAACAAATTTCTTTGTGGGCTAGAGACTTGAACAGAAACTTATCTGATGAAGACAGGTGCATGGCCACAGACACATGAAAAACTGATCATCATCCTTAATCATCAGAGTACGGAAAACCAACACCACATTGACTATCATCTAACTCCAGTAAGATTAGCCCACTTCACAAAATCCCAAAACTATAGATGTTGGCGTGGATGCAGATAGAAGGGAACACTTCTGTACACCTGGTTGGAATGCAAGCTAATGCAACCTTTTTGGGAAGAAGTTTGGAGAATACTCAGGAACTAAAAGTAGACCTACCATTTGATCTTGCAATTCCTCTACTGGGTATATACGCAGAAGATCAAAAATTATTTTACAACAAAGACATTTGCACCAGGATGTTTATTGCAGCCCAATTTATAATTGCCAAGACATGGAAATAGCCCAAGTGCCCATTAACCCATGAATGGATTAACAAATTGTGGTATATGTACACCATAGAATACTATGTGCCATAAAAAAGATGGAGACTTCACATCTTTTATGTTTGCCTGGATGGAGCTAGAACATACTATTCTTAGTAAAGTATCCCAAGAATGGAAAAGAAACCATCCAATGTACTCAATACTACTATGAAATCAATATATAATCCCCTACACATTTATGCAAATGGCAAAACATAACTATAGTCCAGAAAGGGAAGGGAAGAAGAGAAAGAAGAGAAAGAGAAGAGAGAGAAGGGAGGGGAGGAGGAAGGAGGGAGGGTATTTGGGGGGGACCTCACTTAATGTGCATAATGTAAAACTATTAAGAAAAGAGTGTAATTGTGATGGATGTGTTACTTAGTTCAATGTATGCATTTCACATTGTATATCAAATCAGTACACTAAACCCCATAAATGCATCAATGTACACAGTTATGATTTAATAAAAACAAAAAAGGTATTTAACAAACTTATAACTGAAAATAAAATACAATAAAATTTTGAAAAAAAATTACAATTAGAGAACATTTTACTCCAGTTAGAATGGCTATTGTCAAAAGATGAGAAATAATGAAAGCTGGAAAGAAAGTGGACAATGGGGGATATTCATGCATTATTGGTGGGGATATAAAATGGTATAACCATTATGGATAACAGTACAGAAGTTTCTTTGAAAAGTAAAATAGAACTACCATATGATCCAGAAATCTCACTGATCTCACTGCTAGACATAAATCCAAAAGTAAGGAAACCAGTACACTGATGAGATGTCTTCATGCCTATGTTTATCACACTACTGTTTACTACAGCGTGTTATGGAATTAACTTCAGTGTCTGTCAACAGATGAAGTGATAAATAAAATGTGGTATATGTGCACAATGCAACATTATTCAGCCATAAAATAATAATAATAATCTTGTCATTTACAGCAACATGAATGGAACCACAGCTCCTTATTTTAAGTGGAATAACCCAGACACACAAGAACAGATACCACATGCTTTCACTTATAGGTAGGCGCTAAAAAGCAGACTTCATGGAGGTAGAGAGTGAGATGGTGGTTGCTGGAGTCTGGAAAGGGAAATGAGGGGCAGGGGGAATGAAGAGATGTAGGCTAAGGGGTACAAAAATAGAGTTGGATAGAAGGAATATATTGTAGTATTTGATAGTACATTAGGAAAATTATAATTAATAATATTATATTAGTGTACTAATATTATATTAGTGTAGATATTTAGTGTACTTCTAAGTATTCTAAGAATTATAATGTTCCTAACACAAAAAATAGATAAATACTTGAGGTGATGGATATCTGAACTATCCTGATTTAATCATTACACATTATTTACAGGTATCAAAATATCATAGGTATCCCAAAATATGTACAACTATAATAGAGCAATAAAAATAATAATTAAAATTAAAATGTATTTTAGTGTTTAAAAGATGTCCAGCAGGGACTTCAGCTCCTAATACCTTATTGCTGTACACTGTACTACATTGTCTCCTGGTAGGCAGTCAGTCACCTATTGATCATCTAAGGCAGAAATTGAGGAATCACCACTGACTCTACATACTCACATACTCTTAACTCTACATTTTCTTCCCAATCACTAAATTATTTTAATTCTATTTTCTCAATGTATTTCAAATATGTCAATAATGTCCATCTTTACCATTTTTTAATATTCATCTTTTACTATTTTTGTGTTAGTTCAGGCTATGATCACCTCCTACCCTGGGTATTAAGGCACATTTTTACTTGGTATCTCTACTTGGAATCTTTTTCTTTTTCAAAGATATTCTTTACACTGTTCTCAGAGTGAACTTTGAATTGCAAATTTGACCCACTTATTTCTCTGCCTCTTAAAACCTCACCATTGACCTCAGCAGGCATCTAAGCTTCTCACCTTAGTACTCATGACATTACATTAGCCTAACTCTTCTCTGGTATTGTCCCTTTCTTTCCATACCAAATGTTTATTTTTCAAGAACAATGAGCATTTGCATCACTGCAAACTCCCTCCCACCATCCCAGACATACATATATATATTCATTTGTTAAAAAAATTGACATTATCCCCTACTATGTATTAGTGCTTTTCTGAACACTGGGACAGAGCAGTGAATACAAGAATAAAACTTGCCCTCATGTAATTTAGTTTCTAGTACGAAGACAGAAAATAAATAAAAGAATTGATAAATGAGAAAATGCAGCATATATGGAATGTAGGAAGTGCTAATTGGGGGTTAGGGTTACCGTTTTAACAGTGTTCACTTAAAGCTTTACTGATTATGTGATTTTTAAACAAACCCAGCAGGGGAAGTGGGAGCAAGATGTCTGGGTATTTTCAGGTGAAGAGAGTTCTAACAAATAACAAGGAAGGAGAATACAGCTATAGTGGAGTGTTGGTGTTAGAGAAGAAGGGTGATGTTAGCATTTTGAAAATTATTGCAGGATTTTGAATATAGTAGTGACCTGCTGATTTACATTTTAAAAGATCACTATGACTTCTGTGTTGAAAAACAAATGAAAAAAGACAAAGGGCTGAAGTAGGAAGTTAAAAGGCTTTTGAAAAGATACAGGTGAAAACTAGCAGTGGTCCAGAGGACGATGTCAGTAGTGTGGATGGTTGAGAAATAATTGAATTCTGGATATATTTTAAAGATTTAGCCAACAAGATTGGGTAATATTGAATATGCAACATGAGAGAAAGAAAGGAGTCAAGGAAGACTAAGCCAGAGGTTCTCAACCTGTGGGTCGCAACCCCTTTGTAACAATGAAATTACATCCTGCATATCAGATATTTACATTACGATTCATAACAGTAGCAAAATTACGGTTATGAAGTAGCAATGAAAATAATTTTATGGTTGGGAGTCACCACAACACGAGTAACTGTATTAAAGGGTCACGGCATTAAGAGGGTTGAGAACCACTGCTCTAAGCCATTGCTGCGAGCTTCTGGGAAGGTGGGATGATCACAAGCAGAAATGAAGAAGAGTGGAGAGTAGTAAATTTGAGAAGGGGACATTAGGAGCTGACTTTTATGTTTTGGACATGTGTATTCAGACACTTAACAGAAGTGCTTTGTACATGATCATATTTAAAGAAGAAACTGAGTCACAGAGGGGAAATAAACCAGAAATACTGAATAATTTTGAAGAAAAGCATTTGTTAAGAAAATTATAACCTTATGAGTACAGCTAAAAACTTATTTGAGATTAATGATCAAGTCTGGAAGTAGCAAAAGAAATAATAATCATGGGATTTGCCTGATCAAAGTGGGTATATCTTTAATCTTAAGTATAATAATCTCCAATTTCCACCGCTCCCTTTGGCACATTGTTCTACTGGTCATATTTTCTGTAGATAATCTAAAATTAAAGTTATGTTGTATACATTATCTAAAAACTCAACAAGACTGATTGCTCTCAGTGTGTGCACATTTACTGCTATCTGTAATACCTGGAACTTATGCTGAGTGAGATCTCAGTTGTCGGCTTTCTTGAATGCATTACCTAGGCAGATGAATTTAAATTTCTTAAGGCTCCAGCCAAATGGTTGTCCACAGAATCTTATAGTAAAGCCAAAAGTAAAGTGACTCTTTGTGGATTGTTTACCACTTATTGTTGGGATATGGAGAGTTTGTTGCTAGTATTGTTTTCTTACCAAGAATTTAGGTATCTTCCCTTTATCATGTATATTTGGGCTTGTGGAACAATATATTTCTATTATAAAACTTCACTCTATTTACTTTAAATTTGAAAAAAACATGTTTTGAAGCAAACACTGGATAGATATATTCCATGTTTTTTCAGGTTTCTTGGCAATGAGAAATTGATTGTCTTTTTAAAAATGACAGCCTTCTAAACCCTAAAGTAGTTGAAATTAGAATATCACAATCATCCATCTGTTGTTAGCCCCCTCAGGATTTCAATCCATTATAAAATTTGCAAATCTGGAAAAAATCAAATTAGTCTGGCTGTTTATCCCCTTAAAAAAAAGAAGAAAGTATAAAAAGATAAAAAGTTCTGTACATTTGCAATTTGTAAATCCAAACAGGTATTTTTCCAAGTCTTAACAGACATCAACTTTCTGTTGGTTCATTCAATTTTCCTCATTTGTTGTGTTTTATTTCTGAATCTGTTCATTTTGCTTTCTAACTTGCAGTGATTCTAGAGTTGTATGTGATTAAAAAAAATTTCACTAAATTTTTATAGTCTTAGTTCTATTTCAGCTTGACAAGTTAAAAATTAAAGCGTTTCCTTCAATATATGCCTCTACCCATTTTCTAATTTCTTCATTCCTACTAAAAGAAAGTTTTTATCTCTTCTAATATTTTTCCTACAAGATGTTTTTAATACTAAAAATCTTGCACATCTATTTCACATCAATGATTCAATGATTTTTAAATAGATATTTGATGTTTATTTTGGTATGCTCAATACTTTATTATAGCCTCAGTTAAAAGCCTTTTTGAAAATTTTACTGGAATCATTGTTAAAAATGAAATTTATATAATGGGGTATAATTGTCCAATGGCAGTTACATCTAAACTTCACTTTCATTCCTTAAAAGTATGGATCTCAACTTTAGTTGTACAAAAAACAACCTGTAGAGGTCTTTAAAAATACAAATGACTAGATGTTCACCCTTAGCAATCTTACACAGTAGTCTGAAGTAAAGTCTGTTCATCTTTACTTTAAATGGCTCTCCAAAGATTTTGAGGCACAGCCATAGTTGGAAACCATCCTCTATTGAAATGTGCAGAGCTAATTTTTTTACTCTAAAGATAAAACTTCATATATTTTAAGAAAGAGATTGGACTTGGAAATTATTCTTACAATTCCAAAAATACGAATGGGCTGATTTCAGACCTACAAGTAGACCACTCTGGAAAAACTTTATTCTTTCTAGGGAAGAGAATCTGACTCTCATGTAACATTCAGTACCTCTGGACAATTCTTTTTACCTTTATCCTTGACTATATTTTTTTCTTACTAATGTGTAAATCTATGTTTTCTGATAGAAGCCACTGTGATCCATGGAACATATGACATTGGCAATGCCTATTTTTCGCCCCTGTCTCCACCCACTGCACATTCTTCCTCTACTGTTAAGATAGCCACCTATATTCTACTTTCCAAAAGAGAAACATTAATATTACTATAAGCACAAAAGCCTACATATGAATGAAGGTAATATCTTATTACTCATGCTTAATCTGATTTTATATGTAGATAGAATTCTAGGAGGTATGACAGTTAAGTTTATGAACTCATCTCAGAAAAAGAACTGCATACCTAATTGCTGAATAATGCTACAATCATCTTTGAATTACTCTCCTTGGAAAGCTGTGCACCAACAGCAGCACTTAGTCCACCTTTCAAAGCAACTTTGGAACACTTTTTCAGGAAGGACATCAGAGCTGTCATTGTCCTTCACACAAAAACATGCAACAATAATGATTGCCACTCAGGAAAACACCACCATATGTCAATACAAACACAACTGTGAGACAGTGATATTCCAAGGTTATGAAACCCTACCGAATTGTTTGTACAGTGCTGCTAACATAAACGCATGCTGGCAAGTTTGTGAACTTAATTGTCAGACTTTGTACAAAGTTAAGGAATTAACCAAACTCTTTTTAAAAGTTTTAAAAGGTTTTAAAAGTATGGAAGTTTTTAAAAACTTTTAAAAGCATATTTTGCTTTATTTTCATTAAGAAAATTACCACTGTAAGTAGAGTGATCAGCCTGTCAGGTTTCCTTGTTTCACTGAGTCTATGAGGCATTCCTGGGACTTTCACTGTTAAAACCATGAAACTTTCCCACAAACCAGGATAAATCAATTACTTAAAGAGTGTTAAAGGATATTTTAACAATGTTGATTTTACTGATTCATGAGCATGATATGATTTTTCATTTGTGTCCTCTGCAATTTCTTTCCTCAGTACTTCATAGTTCTCCTTGTAGAAATCTTCCCTCTTTGGTTGAATATATCCCTAGGTATTTTATTTTCACTGTAGCTGTTGTAAATGGAATTGAGTCTTTGATTTGACTGTCAGCTTGACTATTATTGGTCAAGTAGAAATGCTACTGATTTATGTACATTGATTATATAACCTGAGACTTTGCTGAATTTTTTTTTTATCAATTCCAATAGTGTCATGGCGGAGTCTTTGGGGTTTCTAGACATAAGATCATGTTTTTAGTAAAAAGCAATAGGTAGGTTGACCTCATTCCCAAATAAATGTCCTTTATCTTTTTCTCTTGCCTGATTACTCTGGCTAGGACTAACAGAACTATATTGAATAGAAGTTGCAACAGTGGGCACTCTTGTCCTGTTTTAGTTCATAGTTGGAAAGTTTTTATAGTCTCCATAAAATACCAATGTCATATTTCACATACCTAGAAAAAATAATTCTGCTCTTTATTTGGAATCAGAAAAGAGCCCACATAGCGAAAGCAACTGTACACAAGAAGGACAAATCTGGAGGCATCATTACCAGATTTCAAATTATAGCACAAACCCTGAGTTACAAAAACAGCATAGTATAAGCACAAAAATAGAGAAATAGAACAATGGAAGAGAAAAGGGAACTCAGATATAAAACAATCTACTTACAGCCAACTGATCTTTGACAAAGCAGACAACAATGTACACTAAGGAAAAGAAGTCCTATTGAATAAATGGTACTGGTATAATTGGATAGCCACATGCAGAAACATGAAACAAGATTCCTATTCCTCACCACTGACAGAAATGAATTCAAGATGGATAAAAGATTTAAATGTAAGGCACTAAACCATAAGAATTTTTGAAAAAAGTTTATGATGTCAGCCTAGGCAAAGAATTTATGAAGAGACTCTGGTGGCATTTACCACCACAACAAAAATAAATAAATGGATTTGATTAAACTAAAAAGCTTCTATACAGCTAAGAAAATAATCAGTAGAGCAAACAGACAAGCTACTGAGGGGGAGAAAATTTTTGCAAGCCATACATCTGATAAAGGGCAAATGTCCAGATTCTACAAAGAACTCAAGTAATATCAGCAAGAAAAAAACAACCCCATTACAAAGTGGTCAAAAGACATAGAAGCTTTTCAAAAGAAGATAGACAAATTGTGAATAAATAGGAAAAAAATGCTCAACATCACTAATCATGGAAATGCAAATTGAAACCACCATGAGATATCACTTAACCCAGTTAGGATGTCTTTTATCAAAAAGTCCAAAACAATAGAAGTTGGCATGGATCCAGAGAAAAAGGAATACTTAATGCACTGTTAGTGAGACTGCAAATTAGTACAGCCTCTATGGAAAACAGTATGGAGATTCCTCAAAGAACTAAAAGTAGACCTACCATTCAATTCATTGATAGGTATCCACCTGAAGGAAAAGAAGTCATTTTATCAAAAAGATACCTGCACTTTGTGTTTCTTGCAGTACAGTTCATAATTGCCAACAAGTGGAATCACCCTAAGTGCCCATCAATTCATGAGCAGATTAATAAGATGTGGCATTCCATGGATAGTACTCAGCCATAAAAAAGAATGAATTAATGCCCTTTGAAGTAGTTTGGATGGAACTGGAGACCATTTTTCTTACTGAAGTATCTAAAGATTGGCAAATCAAACACCATATGTACTCACTATTAGGGAAGTAAAAATCATTGAAATCAAACAAAGGGGAGGGAGGAGAATGGGAGGGACAAAAACCTACCTAAGAGGTACAATTAACAGTGTGTAGGTGCTGGAGACACTTATAGCAGTGGCTCAAACATTACTAAAGTGATCCATGTTACCAAAAACATGTGTACACCCTTAATATTTTGAAATTTAAATAGTAATTTTTAAAAAGAGTACTGAATAATTAGTATTGCTAATCCAAAAAATTAAATAGTAACAGTGATGACTTAAAATCAACCCATAGTTTAAGATTTATCTTAAATATAATTTCTTCTAAACTATCTAGAAATAACCTCTTCCCCTTCTAAATACATATACACTTTATCATTCTTACTCCATTTAGGGTTTTAAAACACTTGTCAGAGTTACCTAAACATATTTTATCCCTGACACTATGTGGAAAATTCTTTTTAGGCAGGATGTATGATTTAGAAGATGTACCATTTTCTTCCATGGTGTTCAACATTGACTGTGTCAGAAAGGATTTGTTAAAAGCAATGAATGAGCTCATATGAAATAGATAATATTGATAGTACTTAATATACCAAGGTGTAATAAAGGAATAAAAACTCAGTGATACGTGATTGAGAAAAGCTAGGTTGGGTCCTCTCTACCACCAGATAACTATGTACTAGTTCCTTTAATTGTGTATGTGTGCATTATGTGTACACATAATAATGTGTGTATATGCACACTGTAAAATCTGAAAGTTTCTGCTCCCCCCAAATGCTGTCTACTGATGTGTTCACTGTTAGCTTGGTCATCGAATGTTCTCAAGAACTAATCCAGACTTTCAACCTCTCCTGCAGTGCTCTGTACCATAACTCCCCCTTTTCCACTTCTGATAGATTATCACAATCCTTTACAAAGAAAAATTGGTCTGCAAGATAAAAATTTTCACTCCACCCTTATATGTTGTCATACATTAAAAGTAGAACACTGATTAAAGATTTAAACATGAGTTCCAGGAAGGAAACAACAATGCTTGTATATATTTGTAATTCAAAATTTTATATATGCATTTCATGATGAAAGAACAGTAGGTGTATTTCTAGACCATTTTCTGGCTTAACAGCTTTTTTGTTCTTCTGGCTGAGTAGTGTGTTTTAAAACTATTATTAGTTGTTTTGTATTTAATATGCTTTTAAGTGCTTTTTATGCAAGGAAAGTTGTTTGTAAAAGTTTCCTGTTCATTTCTTTGAAAATATAACCGACAGCTCTTAAAAGAACAAACTCATCAGTGCTTTCAAAATTCACATTAAAATATGAAAACATATTGCTTTCATCAATTTTCAATTAAAATGATTATTATGCAGACTTTTATACACTTTTATAAATCAGTTTTTTATTGTTTTTAGTTACTGATGCAAATGTGAAGAATGAAACTCTTTCATCTGTGCAACAGCTTGGCATTAAAATGACTGTCAGGTATAGTATAGGGAAATATCTCTCTTGTGCATTTCTAGAATTTGTTTTATTTTTCTATGTGCTTAATAGTATTTAATTTAACAACCGACTGTTTTATATACTTTAAATGCAGAATTTGTCATTTATAAAATAATAGCTTTATTTTTGAGGCTATTGGCACAAGATTAAACTATCCCTGCAAGTAAATCATTTATGGTTCATTATTATTCCAGAGGATAATTAAAGTGTGTTTAAGCACCAATGGCTATCATGTTTTTTCCAAAAATAACATTGATAAAACTCAGCACTTCGGTAACACAATCATACTATTTTCTGTAATCTGATTTATTCTGTGGTGATAAATACAATAGTACACTAAGGAGGGTAGGTGCAGAAGTTAAAATGAATAAAACCCAATGATTGTAGTTTGATTTTTTAATACTTACATTATAATTTTCAGAGGAAACGGGCAAACCATAGAGTGGAGGAGGAGTCAAGGACTAAATCTTTGAAACTTCCCTTTCTTATTAATCAAGCATAAAAAAGATTTATGGGAGAAAAAAATGAAAATTAAATTAAAAAAATAAAATGTAATTTAATTTAAAATTTAAATTAAAGCATGATGAATATGATTTTAATTCTAGCTTACTTATATCACATAAAGCACCACTCTCTGGATTATGTTTTGTAAAAATATTTTGTAATGCCCTATTTCTATTCTGAAATAGAATCTGTAGATAATATAATCAGGCTAGCTAATCACATATTTCTAAGCTCTATATAATATCTTATTTATAAGAAATAAATGGAAAATGATTTATAATGAGATGTTTGAATATAGTACAGCCTTAAGATTTAGCTGCCATCCATATGTAGAATCATTGTAACTCTGGCAGCTGAAAAAGTAGACAAATTTTATTTTGGTGTCTCAAATATCACAGGCAATATTGCCACTGGCAATGAGACTTTCCAAAATGGTGAACAAGTCTTAGTAAGGGGTTAAACCAAAGTACTGTTTTTCTTTAATATATAGATAGTTGCATTTGGTGGGTATTTAAAAATATAGACTAAAACAGAATCAGTTTTAGTTAATAAACAGCTTTTCATCCATTCAAGTAACAAGAAATTTACGAGTTGTAAACTGGGATTATCCCATGTCTAACCCACCTGACCTTTGCTCACTGAGTACCAGAAGTGGCGAAAATACTCCCATAAATATCCAGAGTAGCCCCTTTGTTTAGGAACATTAGACTAGCTGAACTCTAAAGTTAGTTCTAACCTTGATATTTTATAAAATTAACCTATTGATATTACATGTTTTATATTAGGTTCAGGAAAAAAATGCTTGTTCTACTGCTCATCTACAGGGAATTATCGTTTTATCCTCTCATTACTGTGTCATCTTCCTTTAAAGTTGTTAAGTATTTACTGTGTGATGCTGCTAATCCAAATATGTCATAGCCATCAGAAGAACATATTGAGAGTTAATCTTTCCTAGATGCTCTTTATAAAACTATTATCCTAACAGTAGACATTTGAAAACTTAAAACCTTGGGATCTTGAGAGGAATACACTTTGCTGCATTTCAAACAATTAGGGTACAATGCAAGGCCAGATATTTCACATTTTATATGTTTTGTGGGTTTTCAATGTAGGTATGGCAAGTTCCTCAACCTGTTAAAAGATGGTGCAGAGAATGATCTTACCTTGATTTTAAAGCACTGTAAGAGATTCCTGAAACAACAGCAAGTTTCCGTAAAATCTTCTCTTCATATCCTTTTTGAGTGAATTCATAATAGTTGAACTTTCTGCATGTATTTTTCCTAATTCTTTGATAAGATACCTTGGCACAGTTTTAGTAAAATAAGCTATGCTGTAATTTGTTGTATTTTAAGTATTCATTTAATTGAGTTATAATCAGGAGATTCAGTCGTATTCATTGAATCTTAAGCTGAGTAAAGTCATGAGAATGTATTTTCAGACAAAATAGGTTTTACAAATTCAGAATCTCTGTTTCTTTTTGTTTACCTTGTCCATTTATTATTTCACTTGAACAGATTATCTTTCAAAAATGAGGTATAACTTGAAGAAATGTATACAAACGATTTACATTACCAAATTCTAAAAATGTATAGACTTTACGTTTGGCTATGTCAGTCATTTAGTAGATAACCTTAGCTACAGAAAGGATGATACCATTTTAAAAATGACTTGAACAAGTGTGTTTTCACAAAGCAGTAACTTTCCCTTCAGATACTGCTGCCATTGATCTCTACTGGGCATGTACATTAAAATAGAGAACATGAAAGTGAGTCATTGTTCATTAATGGAGATTAATTTACTCAGTAGCTTGTATGTGGTTGAAACACTATGTGGACAAAGTGCCATGAGTATCTCTTTCCTGATAGAGATAATGGAAGTAAATATAATGTTGTAAAACTTCCTTAACTGTGTTTTCAGTCTGCCTCCAAGGAAATTATGCTGGCCATGACTGGTTTGTATCTTCTCTGTTCATGATAATGTTGGGGGACAAAGAGAAAACATTCCACTTTCTTCAGCAGTTCTCCAGACTTCTGGCCTCTGCTTTCCTTTGGTTGCCAAGACTACATATTTCTGTAAGACTTTCTAATCTATTTTTGAAAGCGGGTTTGAAGGACCATCACATTTAAGTTCACTGGAATAATTTTTTATTTGTAGAGGACTCTAATAATTTATATTTGTTTTTCTACTTGAATGCTTTGTGACTGACTGTTGAAGACATAAATTTCACACTTTCTCAAATACTTGATGTCTTATCTGTGGTAACTAAATAAAAAATGAATGATCATAGAATGTCATGAAATAGAAACATGATAATGAAATAAGTTTAAAATTTAACAATTTTGAATATTTTAACAATTTTTTAAATATTTTTGAATATTTTAACTTTTTTAAATAGTTTTACTAACTTTGTAAGTTATATTAGTTAAATTCTATATGTGAAAAGAGAACTATTGGATTCATATTTTTTATTGTTGCTTTATTAGAAAGAATCTCTTGGTGGTTAAATTACAGTCTAAGAAAATCATTAAGTAGAAATCAAAACTGTATTTCAATAGGAGAAAAATTCACTTTTAAGTACATTTTTGAAATCTTCACTGAGTTATTATGCTATTGTAATGTATTTTAAAAGATTTTACTAGTTTTATGAATTCTCAGAGGAGAAATCAGCCACCTATATTAGCTGTGCTACTACTTTCCAAACACTTTACATGACATGTTGCATTTCATAGTGAACTCACATGACACTCAAGGATAAGGTAAGGGGACTAGCCAGTATCTATGTGGTATTAATGAACATGTTAAGTATTTTTTACAATATGCATTTTTGATAAGGAAAATCAATTCAAATAATTCATTAAGAATTAAAATTTTATAGTTTTATAAATTGAAGGAAAAAATAAAATCAATTCATCAAGGAATACATTAAAAATGAAATTTTATAATTTTGTGAATTGAAATTTGCACAGCTTAAAATAGGTGTATGCAATTACTGAAAAAAAATTCCAGTTCTTGCTCTTAACTATAATGAGAAATTGTGCTTCTATAACCTAAAGGAAAAAAATGGCAAGGAAAAAAAACGTATGTACTGGCTTTTCTCCGATCAATGGAACTATTAACCAGAATTTCAATAATTCCATTTCTTTTAAATTATACTTAAAAATCTTACAGCCCTTCCACTCTTCCATTTACAAATGGAATGTTAAAAGTCTTTTGATAATATTTACAGATTTTGAGTCCAGTCATTCATTGTTCTGTCAAATATTTTAAAATAATACCTATACTTTGCTTGTCTTAATAATTCTACTTTGGTGTTCAGATTAAGATACCATCTGAAAATCAGCAGTGAATCATGTTACACTGTAATTTTCTAAAATTACATTTCTATTACACTTTGAATCTATGAACTTTTTAGTAACACACTTTTTATAACATCAGCAATCTTGTGTTCTGATAGCATTTCTTCACATAAAACTGAACTCTAGTAGCTTAGATTTTATTTGACTTATTTTGATAGCATCATTTTATATGGACTGTAGATCTAAGAATGGAATTGAGTAACACATTATGGGAATCTCAGTTTTAGAATGAACTCTTGGCAGTTTTAAACCCAGCCCGGGCCTGCCAATCAATGACAGCTACAACAAAAAAACAGCCAGGCATCGTAGCAGGTAGTACCTGTAGTCCCAGGTACTTGGGAAACTGAGGCAAGACAATGGCTTAAGCCAGGAGTTTGAGGTTGCTGTGAGCTCTGATGCAACAGCACTCTACTGAGGGTGACAGTGATACTCTGTCTCAAAAAAAAAAAAAAACCACCAATTACATGATAGATTTTTAAAAATCAAGAAATAATTTTATGTGGGAATACCTAATCTCAAGGAATAATTTAGTAAACATGATGAAGCCTCCTCTGTCAATGAAAAGTGTGAAAAGGAAAACAAATTACCTTCTTTTTTTTGTTGTTTAAGACAGTTTCACTTTGTCATCCTTGGTAGAGTGCCATGGTATCATAGCTCACAATAACATCAAATTCTTGGGCTCAAGCTATTTTCTTGCCTCGGCCTCCAAAGTAGCTGGGACTACAGGTGCCTGTGACAATGCCTGGCTATTTTTAGAGATGGACTCTCTTTCTCAGACTTGTCCCTGAACGTGAGGTCTGGCAATCCACCCACCTTGGCTTCCCAGAGCGCTAGGATTACAGGTGTGAGCCACTGCATCTGGCCTAGGAAAACAAATTAAATTGAAATAAAAGCCAGAGTATTTTACATGCACATATCAAAGAAAACAATTGATGATAAATCAGGCTGAAGTAATACTCAGGTGAACAAGTATAGTTCAACAGGAAAGTCATGGAATAGTGGCCAGATAGGGCAGCTACCACAAAGCCCTATCGTACTCCTCCCCCAAAATATTAATAATGACCTGGATCTGAAAGTTTACAAAGTTAAAAATTCTAATAAAATTTAAATCTAAATTTAAATTTAAATTTATAGTCATTCACATGTCATGGACACTTGTAACCCTTATGTGTGGCATCAGGAAAAGTCAGTCATGTGACCAATCACTTATAGGCCAGAGGACCAATGTCAAAGCCCCTTCCCTTTCTTATGTAACAGAATCTTATGTAATGTAATCTTTCTTTCTTACAGTCTTACTCATATGTGAACATTCTATTTTCTTTCTCTCTCTCTCTTTTTTTTTTTTTCCTGAGAGGGGAAAGATTTATGTTTTCTAGAATTTTAGAATTAAAGTTCTAAAAAATCTTTCAAATTTTCTGTTGTCCCCTATGCATGATGCAGAGTTAACTACTACATTGCTATAAAGTATGGCGCATCCATTGCTCATAAATTCCCAGAGATGGAGGACTGGATTGGTTTAGTTTGAATTGATTGGGAAGTTTTAAATTTCTAAGAGGTCTTTTATTTAATTTCTACAGCAATGTGAAACTAGATTTTTCTTAGTTTCGGGAACAAAATGAGTCATCAGAACACCTATCATGAAGGAAAAAAATACTAAGATTTTTACGTTTTATTACTAGACATAAATTTGACTTTTGAATCACAAGTAAAATACAGTAAAGTGTGTTGTTGTATAATGTCCTTCACATTATGTCCCTTTTCAATATCCCAAGCCAATGTTTTTGCTGATGATTTTTTGCCATTCTATTTTAACTTAGTTATGTAGTTTAACATGTTGCTGGATGACATGTTAAATGCTGTTATCCTGCATGTGTTCTGCTTACTCCTATATTCTGAATAATCAAGTTGCTAATCTTTCAGAGTTGTGATTAAACAAAACACTAAAAGCAAAGAATTTTTAATTTGATGATTCAGGAGACACTGTGTTAGAGTCATGCGACTCAGAGCTGTCACTAGTTTTCTAAAAACCTTTTGTTGTGAATTAGAGTTTAAAGTTGTAATTAATAGACCAATTAATAAAAGTTTTATTATAATGAGTTTACCATGAATACTATATAGTCATTAGTATCTTGTTGTCATTTAGTCAATATATTGAGCAGTTATTCTGTGCAAAGTTTAATGTTAGAAGTTTTGTTGGTTACCAAAAAGTATGACATGATTTCTTCCAACAAACAACAATTTATAAGTGTAGAAGAACTCTGCCTCATATTAGGAAGTAGATTATACAATGATAGCTTCTTTTTTTTTTTTTTTTAGAATGTAAATAATCTCTTGTATTTATCTCTTATTGGACCTGCTCTAAAGATATTTTCTATGAAACACAGAAAAGATACTGTATAAGAATCATTTCCAATACATTGAACTCTTATACTACTTTTACACACATGTAGAAAAAATTATTACCGAAGTTTGATCAAAATTAAAATACATGTATGAATTGGTGTTTGCTTTAAATCTGTATTAGATTTATTCGTATTACAAACAGGCATTATTTTATGAAAACATTCTATATCAAAAGATAAAATTGGTATATACTAATTCCATTCAGTTGATATTACTATATTATTTTAATTACTCAACAGAAAGGTTTCTTTTGTCATAGACATCAATATAATTTGACTATAAGATGTCCGTTTAATGTGCCATCTATGTCTTAATTCCTCAATGCACAGAAAAAATGTTTTTTCATGTACTGTGAAGTATTTACTGAAGAATCTGTCATAAAAATACATATTTATATACATTCCTACAAATATATTTTTCTGCAATGTGAAATTATAAATCATTTATTATGAAAAAATAGGAAAAATATTAATAAATCAACTTGTCGATTCAGAAACTTTAGTATATAACTCAAGCCTAAATCTGTAAAAGCACATCAGCCTTAGCAAGAAAATTTTTAAGAAATTCTCCATATTTTTAACTCATATGAGTTTAATTTGTTTTAATTTAAGAGTATTAACTTTCTTTCATCAAAAAAATTAAAAAATAAGAGTTGTCAAGTAAAGGTAAAAAAATAAAATACTGTTCTGGAAGTCTTAAATCTTCAGATCTAATTTGATTATCAATTTTTTATTGATATAATTGCTAGTTGATGTTTTTCTAGATGCAATTATATCTTCAAGTTTATTATCTTTGTTTCTAAAAATAATTATTGGATTTATAGTAACAATAATACATTATTGATCATTTGCAATGATAAATTATATCTTCAAACTAAAGAAAAAATCTTTATGAAGAAATTGATGAAAATCTAAGTTTATAAATATTTTGTGTATATATATATATACATACATGTGTAATATATAAATTGCACTTAATATATAAGTAAATATGTGTATAAAATAAATATAAAAATAAAAATAAATTTTATACAAAATAGTTTGTTTCAGAACCTTGATGGAAATCTTTTATGTGTTTTTTCCTAGTTTTAGAAATAAGTTTCTTTTTTTTTTTTAATTTATTATTTATTTATTTATTTATTTATTTTGTAGAGACAGAGTCTCACTTTATCGCCCTTGGTGGAGTGCCGTGGCGTCACACAACTCACGGCAACCTCCAACTCCTGGGTTTAGGCGATTCTCTTGCCTCAGCCTCCCAAGT
>CAUYON010124053.1:0-15332 GCA_963573935.1 Arctocebus calabarensis | reverse complement strand
GGTTTTAGCCTTCATATGAAAGCTATAAATTAGCTTCATATTAGGGCTGAGTACATTGGATACTTTTTCTTCCATTCTTGAGATACTTTGCTAAGAAGAACATGTTCCAGCTCCATCCATGTAAACACAAAAGAGGTAAAGACTCAGCCTTAAAGAAAGATGCAAAGCCTTATTTTTATGCTCTGTTATAAAAGCTTTCCTAACAGTCTCATGTCAGCCCTTGATTGCCCTAACCACTATAACTCACCTTATATTAATATAAATCTAGGAAATGATGGAAAACCCCTCTACCCTACTTGGGAAACTGGTGTGGGTACAATTAGTAGTGACCTAGCTGGGTTGATAGACAAAGCATCAAAAGGACATTGAGGGAATTCTCATCGCGGATCTGTTTCAAATAATAACAAGAACTAGTCGGTATTAAGTGCTTACGATGGGCCAGATACCATGCTAACTTTGTACATGTATCACTTTATTTACTTTACTTTTCCCAGTAATACTAAAAGGTAGACTCTACTCTTGTTCTTTCTCACGCATGAGAAAACTAAGGCAGCGTGAGCTTAGGTAACTTACCTAAGATTATTCAGTGGGTCCCAACCCAGCTCTCCTGATTGACAGGGTAGCAGTGCTTCTCCGCCAGGCTGGGCTGTGTCTCTGTGTTATATCACAAGTCTCTGTGAGAGTTCTGTTCCCAATTGGTACAGCTACTTTGTGTTTCCATGACTTTAAACTGGCTGTCTCTATCTCCAAAACACTTTATCTTCACACTCCCAGCAGAGCAAATGACTTCTCTTGGAAAGCTGGTGAATTCCTAGTTTCTGGCCTTTGCCCCACTGTACAGAGCAAATTCTCTGCTCCTCTGAGTATCACTAACTCAAGACTGTGCATATAGAAAGATTTATACAAAGGTCGGGACCATGATTGGGGTGTGTGTATTTGTAGGGGTAGGGCAGGTATTCCAACAACGCAAAAAAATTAAATTCGAATGCTAGCTGTGCCTGTCTGCAAAAGTGACTTGGACATTCCTGCCCCAACAGTCCCTCCACATAGAACTCAGACAGTACTCTACATCTTTCCTCCACACCAGCAATGACCCAGTAAATAGTGTTTGTTTCAGCTTCTTTCTCCCCTAGCTACTGATGGGAGTAGGGTGTCAACCAATCTGTCCCAAAGGAACACAGAGGATTAAGAGGGCTGCATCTAGCTCTAAGTCCATTTTCCTTTTTCCTTTGTTTCTATAATCCTCTTAGTGATTGATAAGTATTTTAAGAAGTAAAAGTAATCAAAATGGCTGATTGGGTGAGTCATGGAGAATTAGGGCATGAGAAACTGCAAGGATGACATATACTGTTGTTGCAAATGCCAGTTTGCTGATTAAGGGATAATGAAAGTAACAAAAACTGAGTGTTTTGGGAATTCAGGGCTGGTGCTATTTCTAGCATTGGGTAGCGTTGGATCCCCCAGGCACATTCTTTATAAATCTACACTTTGTCTCTGCATCTTTATTTTCCTTCTTTTCTTTGACATCACCAAGCACTGGGAGAGAACAGTGAAGGTGCTGGGGCTGGTCCCCAACAGAGCCATATACAATATTGGTGACAGATGGATGCCTGGGGTTGAATATGTGACAGTTTATTAGAGGAGGTAGCTGTCTAATCAACTATTGATTTATCAGTTTCTTCATCGATGGGTCTTCATTTGCCTTTGTTTTTGGAGCTGGCACAGAATATACACAGAAAAAGTAGGTAAGGTCTTAAATATAGGCACTATCTACTTACCATATTTTGCTGTGTATAATTTTTTGCCCAAATTTTTGAGGAAAAAATAAAGATATCCTTTATATGTGGGTAGTGTTAATTCCATATCTATATAAATGTTTTAAATTCTTTTATTCATGCTTTTGAGTTAAAAGTCCAACTCTAGAAAAGCAACACCAAAATTGGTATGCAAAACAATGCCCTAGAATTCCATAATCAATTTTGTTGAATTTATGATGAACTTGCAGAGAAAGTCCATGTTACACAAATTGCAAAATCAATTGTACAGGACTTGAAAACCTGACTAGCTGTGATACCCAGTGGGCTAACCAGTCAACTGCAACCTCTTGATGTGTCAGTAAACAAACCCTTTAACCTGATGAAGAAAGAATGGACATTATGGCTGCAGTCAGCTAGTAATGATTTACATCTACAGGCAGAATTTTAAAAGCATCCATTTGCCCAGGTTTGTGATTGGATCCTAATATCATGGAGTGGTTGTGAAATCATTTTAACACATGCTGCATCAGCAATGCTATGTCTGGATGGAACTGAGGATGATGCAATTTACTGAAATTAGGAAAGTGACTCTGTAGAGAACAATGGGAATACAAAGATTGAAGAAGATGATACTTCTGACATTGTTAGTGACAAAGAGCTTTTGGCTTTCCATGATTTGTATGTGTAAATACTGTAAATTTGTTACTGGCACATAAAATTTGTTAAACTTATATCTGTGCTTGTGTTTTGTAATTATTTGTTACATAAAATGTCTTGTACCATAATAATTAATAAATAAATGCCAAAATTCTTTAATAATACAAAAAACAAGTATCTAAATATAGTAGAAACACTCACTGTGAGTTGGTAACCCAAGGGACTGTAACACACTGGTCAACATACAGTGGTGGGCAAGGTAAGGAACTAGGCCTGCTATATTGACATGTACATGTGCTGCACAGTAGTCTATGAAAATTAAGTCAACTTAAGGAGGTGATCAACTATGGAGGTTCTACTATATAAATAAATAAACATTTGAATTAAAAAATTAAAATGAACGATTTTTTCCTGAAAGTTTGGGGAAAAAATATGGGTGTGCATTACCCATGGGAGCATGTTATATATGACAAAAATATGGTCATTCATATGGGGGATGGGACAAGGATATTACAATTGATCAGACAAAAGGTCACCCTCTCACTAGGGTGGGGAGTGGGGAAGGAATCTATGAGCTTTATTTGCTCATTTACCCTTTTCTGCTAGCAGAGATTAGAGCTCGCCTTATGCAGGTAAGTCCTCACTTAGTGTGGTTGATAGGTTCTTAGAAATAAGTGAAACAATGTCTAACAAATTCCATGTTACCATAGGCTAATGGACATAAACCAGAGTTCAGTTCCTACTGCATATTTCTGGTCACAAAATCATCATCAAACTTCTACATAAAGACCAAAATACTTCTAATATTAAATGCTGAAATAAATATGAGCTATCTACATATTTAAGAAAGGCAAATAAAAACGAGTAAGATAATTATTTACCCAATTATTCCAGTTCATGGTGGTGTATTGCCAGAGCCTTTCCTGGCATCTTTGGGCCAAGGTAGGAACCCAGCCTGGACAGGATACCATCCTGTACTCACACCCCACCCCACCCCCAGACCCACACTCACTCAGACAGAGACCATATCAACACACCAATGACCTCGTGGGCACAGCTGTGATGTGGGAGGAAACTGGAGCACTTGGAGAAAACCCACACAGACACGAGAAGAACCTGCAAACTCTACACAGTGGTCCTGGCTGGAATCGATTTCTTTTTCTTACTAAAATTGTAACAAAATGACATCAAAAAAATGTTATTCAAGAATCTGCTGTATAAATGCTTTTATTTAATAAACATCTTTTGCATTAATTTTGTCTCTTTATTGAATCATTTGATCAGCATACAATCATGCTAGTTTCTCATTTTAAAAATAACTTCTCTTTTCTTCTCTTTTGAATCAACTTTTCCCTTAGTTATGGCTCCACTTTTTTTTTGATTCCCAAACTTCTCAAAATATTATCTTCACCTTTCCTTGAAGAGTGTGATCCAATGTGAATTATGTATTTTCTTAATCTCCCAGTAGCATTTGGCCAAGTCAATTACCCATTCCTTGAAATGCTTACTTGGTTAAGTTAAATTCTGAACTTAGATTTTTAGATTATAATAATTTCTTGGTTTACTTTTTACCTCCTCAGCCACTTCTCCTGCATCCAGACTTTTTCTATTTCCAAGGTATTCATGATGGGATTGACAAAATCTCTAGAGGAACTATAAAAATAAATAAGGGAATTTAAAGAGCCAGGTTTCTTATACCTTTTGATTGCTTATTTCTCCAGATTTAATATAAGTTCCAAGCTTGCAGAGACCTTGTTTATTTGTTCTTCATTGTATACTAGCTCCTAGGCACTGTGCTCAGCACCCAGTAGGTCCTTGAGTAGTATTGCTAAGTAAATGAACTTGTAACCCTTATGAATAATTCTATTCTGTCCTTCAAGCAAAAAACCAAGAAAGATTTTCTCCATCAAAAGTCCATTGGAATCTTTTCTCATTCCTTCTTTGCCTGATGTATTCGTTTGCTGGTTTGGAGATGACAGCTTTTGTCCCTTTTGTAATTTAGCAACTGCTACTGTATTACAATTTAAAGTTTTGGGCCAGATGCTCATTTTAAGTGGCCCCAATAATACATATTTGATGTCAGGTTAACTTGTTCAACTTGTGGTTGCAAGAGTGTTTCTGCTGCAGCCTGTCTTTTAAATATGAATAAGGGGTTTATACTTTTATTAACTTATAGCAGAGTTATGTTTAATCACAAGAGGAAAGAAACACACCAATTATTCTCTTGTGAAATTTTAAGCAAGCATGAATAGAAAATAGTTTTGTGGCATGAGTGACCTGAATCCCTGAATTGGTCTCTGCACACAGTGCTTGAAAGAAAGTCATAACTATGTATTCATAAGAGGGGCTATAAAATAGCAGGGTGTTTAATTTGCAGCCAACAGACTTTGCTATCAGTGATGTGGGGTTTATTATCTACTAGTTCATGGCTGGTCTTATTAATTTGGAAGGCTTTTGTAGAAAAAGAAATGGATTCCATTTCTAAAACTTGCAATTATGAATTCTGTCAATGCTTTCAGCCATCAGTTATTTCTTTATACATGTCACTCAATGGGCAATTTACAATTCTGGAGGACTGTGGAGAGCAGAGCGCTTGTCCTCTGCAGTTCATTCTCTGTCTCTCAAAATGGGACAACCATAGGCTTTTCTTTGTTAAATGAGTCCCAGATGAGGAGACAAGGGCTGTGTGTTTTTGGTAAAACAGGCATGAGTTAGTTGAAAATATCTTAATGAACTTCTATTGAGTCAACAACACCTGGAATAGATCTTTGGGGGAGAGGAGAAGGGCGAGGGAGATAATCACCACCCTCAGTGAGTTTGGAGCAGCCGCAATGACCCAAGCAGTATGGGAATTCTGGAACTGACTTTCATGAAGGGATATTTGTGAACTGATGATACAGGTCTGTGGACTCCACTCTCTCCGGGTCTGGTCTCAGGGCGGTATAAACCTGGGTGTGCTGGAGCAGTTCTGGTGCCAACTAAGGCAAACCCATGACAGCCTGAGAGACGACGCCTGGCCCTTTCTGCTCATCCTTCAGCACATCCTAAGCATTATACAAAAATTTTTGTTCATGTTTCCATTTTAAATTTCTTTAATAGAATGTTTCAACACTATTTGAATGGCCACAGAATTTCATATTACATCCCCATTTTAGTTACATTTAGTCCTTTTGTTTTCCCAAACAAACATCAACATTTACTTAGAGCCAAAGATTTGGTCCTGTGCATTGTGGCTGCAGAATCCTGTTCTTATCAAACGGCTCTCCAAAATCGGCGTCCTTATTTCAAACTTGTATGAAATGACCAACTCTCTACATTATTTGAAAATAGCTACAATATCTTTTGCAGACATTTATTGGCAATTGCATTCTCTCTATGAAAAGGAAATATAGAGAACAGAACTCTGATGCTTTATTTTACTGTTTACTTCAAGGTAAACAACTCCATTTGGAAATTACAATGGTGCAAGTATAGTATGGTTAAGCCGTGGTCTTACTCTGACCAGGCTTATGTTGACAAAAAAATTATGCTTTTAAAAGCATTGCTGTTGAAAAGAAAGACACAGTGGCATGGAAGTCTACCTTTTTAAAAGGAGAGAATATTGGATTTGGAGTCAGATAACCTAAAATCTTGGTTCAGGATCTTGAATAAATAACTTATTCTCTTTAAGTTTAAGTTTCCAGTATACAGGATTATTATGAAATCAAATTTTAAAAGTATGTGAACAACCTGATGAACTGGAAAGTTCGATGTCAGTGTAGAAGCGTGTATAGATTATCTCATTTGGTTTCAAAAACCTTAACTGAGACTGACTCCATATGATATATAAAAAATATTCTTTAAAAATATACTTTTTACTATTTTTACTTGAGGTGTAATTGATATTCAGTCAACCTTACAAAAAGTATATAATTGGCTCATTTTGACACATATACACATCCATTAAAACATCACTATGTATCTATTTCTCTGAAGCTTATTATGCCCCTTTGCAACTCCTCCCTCATATTCTTAGATTTGAAAAGAGTGCATTCTGTGTTGGTCCCCACATCTTCATTTTCTAAATTATGTTACTTTATTATGGGTCGTATTTGATTGCCATACATTAAATAATGGCACTTTTATTTACAGTGCCATAATAATTTGGTTCTCTCTCTGCCACAAAAATTCCAGACAATGGATTTTATCCTTCCCTTCTGTGTTAATAGGAGTCCTAATGGTAATTATATGGTTGACTTCTTTTACAGGAAATTAAATAATGATGCTGACAGTATGAAGGTATAGCTAAAGAAGATCTTAGTGTAGCCTTACCTGCTTTACATCTGGATGTAAAGATGCTTCTTTATGTTAGAAGCAAACAATGATTGATTGGTTACAGTTCCTAAAATTTTGCTGCTTTTAAGGGAGAATAATAACCACTAACCTGAAAAGCCTGTTTTTAAAATGTCAGTCTGACTATTTTGAAAGTAAAAAAATATATATCAGCAATAAGGTCATTTATTATTAAGTTACTAATCTCAAAGCTTTTGTGATATTTCCTTAATTTATAGATTTATGAGTAATTGGGAATCTGAGCTTTGGAATTACATAGATTGGTTACTAGTGTAACCTTTGGAAGTGGCATAATTTTTGCCGCAGCTGCAGTCTGCTCATCTGTGGGGTAGCTGCCAGTAGCACCTATGCCATAGACCTGTTTTAAAAAACAAACTGAACACATGGTGTCTGTGCAGGCTTATCTCCATGCACAGAACAATTATTTTGTACACATCATTATTATGATGAAGAGAATTATCTTCCTATAAAAACGATCTCCACATAAAGCAAAAATATATGCTAGATTCTATTCCAAAGGACTTTTTTTCAGCTAATTACAAATTTATTGGTACCTACTTCATCTCAGTCCTTTTCTAGTCATGAATGATGAAAAGCACTTGGATGCTTTCATCCCATGGTTATACTCAGGTGCTACAAAGGCCTTACCATTTGCCCTTGTTCCTTATAAAACCACAATTGATTCCCTGCAGTGAAGCTTCAGGGGACCATGATGGATTCCCTGTGGAAGGACTGCCCACAGGAAACTGGGAGTCTTCATCTTTAGCCTGAATTTCTTTTCACCATCATCTCTTCCTCTTTGTAGTCTACATATTGTATATTCCAAACAGGATTTTGTCAGTGCCATCCATATTCTAGAGGCAACATTCAAGCTAAGCTGAGCCAGTGTGCATGAATGAATGGATGGATACAATTGAAAATCTGAAGCCAAAAGTCACCTAAATAGCTGTTTAACTAACTTAAGTATTCTGACTGTTTCAAGCTACTGCTCCTAGATAGCGTGGTGGACACAGGGAAGAAGAACCACTGAGCACTCAGACTGACCTTAAGGAAGAGGACAATTATTGCTGATAGTTGGAAGGCAATGATAGGAAAAGAGACCCCCAAAGGCCAAATTCACACACTGGGCAGCTTCAGCCTTGTCCCACATCTTCAAGGTCAGGCAGCCGGAGAACTTGGCTTTGGAGGACATTTGTACTTAATGAATACCAAGCTCCAAACAGTTAAGTAGCAGTGGTCTCACAGCCTCCAGATAAGTTCCATTTTAGTTTAATGGAGCAGCTCTTGAGCCCAGATGCTGCAGATTGAAAGGCTGGAAATGACCCGAGAGGAAGAGTTTGAATCTAGACTATATTCTTAGCTTCTAGCAGTTAGATAGGTGTTGTCCTTTCCCTGCCCCCTTCTCTGCTCAGCAGAATGCTTTCAAAGGGATTCAGAGATTCATACACCTATAATAACTGACAAGTATTTACTGAGCACCTAATAGGTGCTGGGCAGTGGAGCTTACAGTAATAAGAAATAACACATATGGCCTTAGCTCTCTGGATCTAAGTTTCAGATTATATCAGTGCTTTGAAGGAAAGGCAGAAGTCTTCTGGAAACACACGGTAAGGAATTTAATCTCCAAGGATCAAAGGAGGCTTCCATGAGGAAGTGACATGTGAGCTGATAGATAAAGAATGTATAATAACAGCTACTGTTTGTTCAGCTTTACTATATGTATCTCATTCTAAGTGCTTTATTCATGTTGCTATGTGATCCTCACACAGTACTTTGAGGCAGTACATGTATGTGTGTATGCATATGTGTGTGTGCATGTAGACAGACAGGTGAATAGGCAGAAGATGAATTCCCCAAGACCCAATGTCTGGTCCTTGATGCTGAAGCCAATTGATTGCAGCAAGTCAGTGCACTGGGCTGGGTGGGCCTATCCCTCAGGACCAATCCTGTGGTCCCACTTAGAGAGTTCTGTATTTAATCTTTTGTGCTCTGTGTCTCTGAACAATTACAATTGGAAACAAATAACAATGGATAACAAAAATGACCTTTTTAGTTCTATTTATTTGAGGCTGGAGGCAGCTAGAGACTCTTTATAATTTTAATATAATAACACCAGAAATCAGCCATAGTAATGTAAAGAAAATGTGAATCAAGACATACATGAGTAAGGCAAAGACATTCTGGAACAATACTGGTTGAGGACATTGCTAGACATTGGGGGCCACCACACCCAGTACTCAAGTGAGGGGCAATTGGTGGCTAAAACCAGACCTAGACTCAGGTAGTACTTATCTCTCCAAACCTTTAACTTGGCAGATAGAGCTAGATGTATGACCTAGTGACTGAGTAAATGGCCTCAGGTTTATTTTATAGAAGGGATTAATTCCTCTCAGTCAATACTTTCAGCAGCATGAGTGAGGCTTGAAGAGGCAGATCCAGTCCTTCTCCCTGTCTCACTGTCCACCTCACCGGGCACTCCTGCTGGGCAGCCTAGCAGTGATGCCCCCGAGTACCCCAACCCTTTACAGATCTCTACGTTTACATAGCCAAATCATGGAAACAACTGTAGAGCCCTCCCACAGAAAAGCCATTTTCCGTCTGAGCCTCTTGTCTCCCCTCCTTCCTCACTGTTAGGCTGTATATGTGGTGATGTAATCTTTCAATCTCTTACGTAACAGCACTCTATGTCAATCCGTCTACCTTCAGCTTTGTCTGATTTGCTTTGACACACCAAGGTCAGATATTGTTGCTATTCCATAGTCCTAACACCAGAGGGTGATCATAGCACATCACACTAATTACTACTCCTGGAGACAAAGCTTACTCTGACTTCTCAGCACAGGAGCTGAGCTCGCAGAAACTCTGAGCACTCACAATGTGCAAAGAGTCTTTGTAATGTCATTGCTCTGTACAAATGTTCAGACCAATTATTAGAATATCAGCGGAGTTGCTGTTTAATGCTAGAAGGGAGGAAAAAAAATGTGATTTCTTAACTGTAAATAATTGCCTAGGTAACAGAAGGCAGAGAATCAGCCTGCTTCCTGCCCAGTAGTGGTGGGTAATTTGCAGGTGCCAGTGAAGCTGGATGGTTGTTCCTGTCCTGGCAGCTCAAAGCCTCATACACCAACTCATGTGTTCTTCTAATGCACAAATCTCATCTGCTCCTAAAGTGCCAGACTCTTCAGGTCAATGGCATTTGTGACTATTGTGACTCTCCAATTCTTGGAAATGGCAAAGCACCTACTATAAGGAATGTGAGAGAAAGAAGTTCAATTCCATTCTCCAGGAACTGCTGGGTGACTGCATGGATCACAGTTTGTCACTGCCTTTTAATGTTCAAGATGAAAGTGACTGCTCCTTTGGAACTGCATTTTTCCATTAGAAAACACAAACATCCCTTCCTCTACTCCTCTAATGGCCAGAAACAAATATGTTTTAGTTAGTTTTCTGTTTTGTGTCTCTTTCATCTGAAAACATCAAGAACATCACATGTGCTTAGGCCATGTAGTAGAGTTTGGGCAAAGCACTCCTCAATGAGGCTACTTCAATTGACATTTCTTATTTTTCCTTTTTTAAAAGTAGTTTTTATTCAATTATGACACATACTGAAAAGAATACAAATAACAAGTGTGCATCTCAGTGAAATTCCATAAAGTGAATGCACCTGTATAACCACTAGCCAGATTAGGAAAGAGACCAGCATTCCAGCAGCCCTCTTCAGTTGTATTGTAAATTTACTGTTTACTTATTAGTTATGAGCAAATGCTGCATTATACAGTCTATCTTATACCTTTATTGAAACAAATTTCCTCAATACAGTAATATGTTCTTTTTGGAGTAGTGGTGCTCAGAATGAGGTGCTGCAAACAACAGTATCAGCATCATTATTAAAAATGCAAATTTTTAGACTTTACCCCTCACCTATTGGATCAGAAATTCTGGTATGACTGAGTTCAGCTATCTGTGTTTTAACAAACTCTCCTGGGACCCCAGGAAGACAGCCAACTGAAGCCAGCTATAAACAGAAGCTCCCATCCAGAGAAAGAGATAAAGGCCAGAAAGAACCCAATAAAGCTGAAGGTTGGGAATTGAGCTGAGAGAGAAGATTGATAACTGTACATCATATCTGTTGAGGCAAGCTGCGACTCCAAGGAAGCAAATTTCAGGTACAAAACCCATCCCAAAGAGTCTGTTCCCTCCCCCAAGAAAGGGAGTCTCTGTTCCCTCCCCCAAGAAAGTGGCTTGCTGTATGTTCTGTACAAGTGAGCACTGAACTGAAGACCTCTTGTCTCACCCCATGGAAGAGAGTCACTGAAGGCTGGGACTCCTTCTCCAGGGAGACCATGCTGTGAGCCTGGATATTCTCTTGCCTGCACAAAAGTAGAACAAATATTTTCCCTGCCATTGTGAACTCCCAGTCCACCCTTCCCCCCCTTGCCTGGCAGTCTAGAAGCCCAACCCCTACAGAGGTCAGAGTGTCCATGGTTCTTTACTAGGAGCTGGGCCACGAAACAGTGAATCCAGTAGCAGTGGTGAAAGGAACAGAGGAAGGGCAAAAACGCATATCAGTAGTGGGCAGATGCTCAGGAACCCATGCAGCAGCAGCAATAGTAGAGCACTCCCACCTGGACCAAAGTTTGGAGAGACACCTCCCCAATTCTGTGGACTGCCAGAGGGAGCTAGACCTTGCACTGCAGGGGTACCAGAGGAGCAGTGTGGCTAGGCAGAGGTGCAGTCTCTGAGGGAGAAAAACATTAGCTGCTTTGTTAACCTCTGGCTTGGAACAAACTCAGAGGGAAACTCCCCAGTTTCCAATGAGCACTGGAGGGAGTCAGGCTTTCAGCTCCCCCTGCTAGCTGGTGGCAGAGTGTGGCAGCCAGGATGAGGAGGCATTGACTCCCCTTTGACTCTGGCAGGTGCAAATCCCTGGTGCATTTCCTCAACAGAGGGGAAATGGGCCACAGCCCTGCAGGGTTACCAGTGGCTGGGCATGGTGTAGGTGCAAGGTAGGGAAGGAGGCACTAGCCTCCCTGCACTAACTCTTTTACTGGGTGGGCCTTTCTAACTCTATAGAGAACTGCAATGAGTAACACTTGAGTTGCTAGTGAACACCTGCTGTCAAGTTGCTGGAGACCTTTCAAACTCTCCCACTTGATCTGCGATTATGCTGACTGGGACAATTGGTTTGGAATTCTTAACCTGGGCTGGTCACCTGAGGATCCTCCAAGGTTAAGCTCTGGTTGTGTTGTAGTAGGAGGGTCTGATTCTCCACTTCCAGTTGTTGTCCAATGGGGGCGGGGTGTCTTAGTTGCTTGTATTTCTCCCCAGCTGATATTTCAGCCCAAAGCCACTAATTCACAAGGATTGGTTAGAGACTAACCGAATACAAGACAGAGTCACCTAGCCTCATTACACCAAGCAGGTCCCCAGAATCTCAGGCTACAGTACTGAACAGGCCACCTGTAAAGCTGTAGGGGAAAAACCACATTCATTAGTCCCAGCTCTTTGATAAAGGGCTGGTTAATTACAACTCCAGGAGCCCTCAATCCAACTACATCTTACCAGCTTCTATAACCAAACTGAGAAAAATAATCATGGTGCAGAAAAACTCTAGCAACCTGAATCATCAGAGTAGATCAACTCCACCAAGGAATGACAAAGGAGACACAACAGAAGATGTCATTCATAAACAAATGGCTAAGATGTCAGAAATCAAATTCAAAATATGGATAGCAAATAAGATTAATAGAATGGAAGTAAAGTTGGAATTAGAAATTTAAGGAGTAATTCAAAAGATGTCTCAAGAATTTAAAAACAAAATCTCCAAAGATTTTGACTGAGGCAGGAATTTGCAGCAGAATCCCTCAGTAATAGAATAAAGTAGGCAGAAGACAGGATTTCCAACACTGAAGACAAACCTTTTGCATGCTCCCAAACCCTCAAAGATGAAGATAAGTGGAGAGCAAAAATGGATCATTTCCTGAGAGAGTAGTGCAACCACTCCAAAAGAGCAAACATTCACCTTTATAGGAATTCCCAAAGGAGAATAGGATGGTCCTAAAGGCACTGATGCTCTGCTCCAAGATATAATTGAGGAGAATATCCCAAGCATGGCAAGAGATAATGAAATTCAGGTAGCAGACAGTTTCAGAACTCCAGCACAACTCAATTCAAATAAATCATCACCTAGAGACATTGTAATTAATTTTGCCAAAGTTAATGTAAAGGAGAAAATTTTGAAAGCAGCCATATGTACCTACAAGGGGAAGAATATTAGAATGACTGCAGATCTCTCAGCTGAAACTTTTCAAGACAAAAGAGGATGGTCATCAACATTCAATCTCCTAAAACAAAACAACTTCAAGTCCAGGATCCTGTATCCTACTAAACTGAGTTTCATTTGTGACGGATAAATCAAATACTTTAAAGACATTCACATGTTGAAGAAATTTGCCACAACTAAACCAGCTCTCCAAGATATTCTCAGACCCATCCTTCACAATGACTGGCACAATGCTCCACCACCAAAGTAAAATCACTCAGAAATTTTTGAACAAAACTCAACTTCTACAGTGGCAAAAGGATTAAAAACATTCACTGGACTTTCGAAAAACTTGACACCCGAAACACTTAAGGCTTATCAATTCTTTCAATTAATGTGAATGGTTTAAATTGTCCTCTAAAGAGGGACAGATTGGCTGACTGGATACATAAACTCAGACCAGATATCTGCTGAATTCAAGAATCTCATCTTACCTTATAGGATAAAAATAGACTCAGGTGAGGGATGGACATTTATAATTCTGACAAATGAAAATTAGAAAAAAGCAGGGATGGAATTTTATTCTTAGATACAACAGGTTTTAAAACAACAAAGATAAGGAAAGATAAGGATGGTCACTTCATATTTGTCAAGAGAAACACTCAACATGAAGAGATTTCAATTATTAACATTTATGCACCCAAACAGAATAACACGAACAATTTGATATCTTCATTCACGATAACACTTGGAGATTTTAACACCCCTTTGGCGGTGCTGGATAGATCCACCAACAATAAACTAAACAATCTTTGGACTTAAACTTGACCATACCACAAGCGGAATTAACATCTACAGAACATTTCATTTTAACATAACTATATACACATTCTTCTCATCAACCCGTGGAATATCCTCCAAAACTGATCACATCTTAGGTCACAAGTTTAACCTCAGGAAAGTTAAAACAATAGAAATTATTCCTTGTATTTTCTCAGACCATAACAGAATAAATGTTGAACTCAAAACAATACGAATTTTCATACCCATACAAAGACACAGAAACTAAGTAATCTTATGCTGAATTGATAGCTGGGTCATAGATGAGATTAAGAAGGAAATTACCTAATTTTTGGACAAAAAATGATAATGAAACACAAATTACCAGAATTTGTGGGATAATGCAAAGGGGAAATTTATAGCATTGCAAGACTCCCTCAAGTGAATGGAAAGAGAGCAACCCAACAATTTAATGGGACATCTCAAGCAACTGAAAAAAGAAGAACATTTCAATCCCAAACCCAACAGAAGAAAAGAAATAAACAAAATTAGAGCAGAATTAAATGAAATGGAAAACAAAAGGATTATACAACAGATCAATAAATCAAAAAGTTGGTTCTTTGAAAAGGTCAATAAAATAGATAAGCCTTTGGCTAACCTAACCAGGAAAAAAAGAGTAAAATCTCTAATTTCATAAATCAGAAATGGTAAAGAAGAAATAACAACAGACTCCACAGTAATTCAAAAATCCTTAATGAATATTACAAGAAAATTTACTCTCAGAAATATGAAAATCTGAAGGAAATTGACCAATACTTGGAAGCATACCACCTTCCTAGACTTAGCCAGAATAAAGTGGAAATGTTGAACAGGCCTATATCAAGTACTAAAATATCATCAACTATATAAAATCTCCTTAAAGAAAAGTCCAGGACCAGATAACCTCACATCAGGATTCTACCAAACTTTTAAATAGGGACTAGTACCTATGTTACGTAATCTTTTCCAAAACATAGAAAAAGAAGGAATACTTCCAAACACATTCTATGAAGCAAATATTACCCTGATCCCCAAACCAGGAAAAGACCCAACAAGGAAAGAAAAGTATAGACCAACATCTTTAATGAATATAGACGCAAAAATATTCAATAAGATCATAGCAAACAGAATCCAGCAACACATCAAACAAATTATACACCATGACCAAGTGAGTTTTATCCCAGGGTCTCAAGGCTGGTTCAATATACATAGATTTATAAATATAATTCATCACATAAACAAATTAAAAAACAAAGACTATATGATTCTCTCAATTGATGCAGAAAAAGCTTTGGATAATATCCAGCATCCTTTCATGATCAGAACACTTAAGAAAATAGATATAGAAGGGATATTTCTTAAAATGATAGAGGCCATCTACAGCAAACCCACAGCCAATATCATATTGAATGAAGGAAAATATAAAACATTTCCACTTATATCAGGAACCAGGCAAGGGTTCTCATCGTCTCCACTACTATTTAACATTGTAATGGAAGTCTTAG